>SWEM01000296.1:0-37148 GCA_019593585.1 Nitzschia palea | reverse complement strand
CTTGTTTGGTTGATGTATCATCGGACGTTTCAAAATAGGCACCAGAGATGGGATCTTTCTTTGTATAGTATGACAGTTCTTTTCCGGAAGGTGTTGTCACTTTCAAGTCCAAATCGTCATCGCCTAGCCATGTCAATATAATTGTCGAGGTGTTCGTCCATAGAGGAACACATGTCCTTTGTATGCATTTGCTTTGTGCGTCATGGCAGTCCTGGTCGTCGCAACATTCGCTATTCTCGAGCTTGCAAGGAGGGATTGGCGCAGTGCCGTTCTTCAAGAGTTCACGTTCTGGGAGAATTCCTCCGTCAGTATACTCGTAGGTGAGTAATCCCGACTTTCCTGCTCCGGAAAAGGAACGTACTTCTTTTCTGTTGACGTATACGGAAACCGTCCAAGTATCTTCATCATCAATTATTTGAAAGGGCTGTACTTGAATTCCGTAGACGCCAAGGGGCCCACCGTTGATTGGAAAATAAATATTCTCAGCATGCAAGCCAGGAAGGGGTTGTAAACCATCTTCTCCAAATCGACCACCTGAGTCAAAATCGACCGGGTTGCGCAACGAAATGTCGTTTCCAATGGGTGGTGTCACGAGCAAATCGTAGTCATCATTACCATTCCAAGTAAGAGTGAAGCGTGGATTTCCCTCGTCGATACAAGTCCGTTGAACACACAAGGTCATGGGAGCCTCACAATCCGAGTCACTACAGCATTCCTCCGTTTCCGGCTGGCACTCTAACAACATATGTGAACTTTGAGGCATAGCATTAGAGGCTTCATTGTTGGCAATCCGAGCAGAGGCCATGTTTGAATCTTCAAGCTTGAAACCACCCTCGTATTCAAATATGAAGAAGTCCGAGGTTCTGGTACCTGATTTGGTGAGCACTGGCTCATCATTCACAAAGACCGATACCGTCCACTTGTCGGGTGAACCGATTTCATTGAAACTAGACACCAAAAATGTATACGTTCCCCCTGGACCTCCTGCTGATAATGGAAAAAAAATATTCTCAACGTGTTGTCCATAAGCAAGTTGGTCGCCTTCTTCCCCAAAGCTTCCTCCAGAGAGAGGGTCGGATGGTGATGAGACAGCTACTGTTGTTCCAAAGGGAGTAACGACAGTCAGATCAAGATCATCATCGCCAGTCCATGTCAAAGTGAATCGCGGGTTGCCTCGATCAATGCAGGTGCGTTGGACACAGAGCTCTTGAGTCTTTATGCAATCAGAATTAGTGCAACACTCGGCATTGCTCAGGGAACAAAAGCTAGGATTGTCCGTCTTGGCTGTTCTCCCGGTGCTGGTGACTTCGAAATTGTACGTGAATTCGGCGGAATCTCCAAAACCACTTTTTGAATCTACTTCCTGGTTGTCCACATAGACGGACACAGTCCACCTATCATTACCATTTCGCTGCAAAAAACTATCTACGGAGTACTTATAGGTGCCACTCGGGGCCACTCCGGAAGGTCCTCCCTTGAAATAAATATTCTCAACGTGAGGGGCGAAAACATATTGGCTTCCGTCTTCTCCATAAACGCCACCGTTTTGTTCATCAAGTGGATTTACAAACGATATTGTGGTTCCAATTGGGGTTTCGACTTTTAGATCCAAATCGTCATCTCCTGTCCAAGTTAGAGTAAATCGTGGATTCCCAAGATCAACACATTGAGTTTGGACGCAGGTCTCAATGTCGGTGATGCAATGGCTATCAGTACAACACTCTTCCGACTGAATATTGCATTCCGGAGCTATTGTTGGTACGAATTGTGGCTCCGGTTGCATTGTTGAGGTGGATGGACCTTGAATCGGCTGCATTGTTGAAGGGGATGGAGCTTGAAAAGGGGCGAGAGTCGATGATCCATTGTAGTCATATGTCAGAGCCCCAGAACTACCAGTCCCAGTTGTAGAGTTGACCATTCGACCATCAACAAAAACTTGTACTGTCCAGGTATCATCGCCATTCTTCGATAAGAAACTGCGAACATAATAAGAATATGTCCCCGAAGGGGCCCCCTGTAACGGGAAGAAAATATTCTCAACCCACTCTCCAAACCCGAACTGATCACCCGTCCCACCAAACTTTCCTCCCGAACTCTCGTCAAAACTATTTAGGAAAGAGACAACGGTCCCAAGTGGAGTCATGACGAGAAGATCCAAATCATCATCTCCTTTCCAGGTCAGAGTAAATCGAGGATTGCCTTCGTCGATGCAAATCCTTTGGGTACAAACCTGATTTGCAAAGCAATCCATAGTAGAACAGCATTCGCTGGAAAAATCATCGCAGGTAGTGTTGAATGCCGATGGTGGGACAGTAGGAATGGAAACAGGTGGGCCTGATGGACTGCCAGAGCCGTTGAACTTAAAGGAAAATACATCTGATTCTCCTGTTCCAGACTCTTTGAGTACTTTTTGTTCATTTGCACGGACTTGTAGCGACCAGAGGTCATTGCTTCCTCGTTGGACAAAACTCTTTACGTAGACGCGATAAACCCCTGCAGGACCTGTGTTTGGAAAGTAAATGTTCTCTATGTGCCTTCCGAATGTTGACTGAATACCACCAGCGTCACCAAAATGTCCAGAAGATATCGGATCAACCGGATTGGCCACGGAAATAGTAACTCCTCCTGGAGTAACGACATATAAATCCAGATCGTCATCTCCTGCCCAAATAAGTGTAATGAGGGGATTCCCGTCTTCGACACAAAAGCCATTGATACAGACTCTGTCAATAAAGCATTCACTGTCGGTTGAACACTCTGGTTCGAAAGGGGCTGAAGTCGGGGTAGTGGGCTCCAAACCGTCGCGATTGAATTTAAATTCGAACTTTGCCGATTTTCCAACGCCAGATTGGACAGCTTTAGCATTGCCATCAACAGAAACTGTTACTTTCCAGGAATCTTCTGATCCTTGGGGTCGAGGATCAGTAACGAAGTACTTATAGGTTCCTGAGGGTCCGAGTGGGAAGTAGACATTTTCAACGTATCTTCCAAATCCTTCTTGGTCTCCTGGTTCGCTAAATATTCCACCTGATGCACCATCAAAAGGATTGTTTTTGGAAATGACAACCCCATCGGGACTTTCAACCGACAAATCCAGATCGTCATTGCCGGACCATTCCAAAGTGAAGCGCGGGTTACCGTCAGGGATGCACGTCTCTTGAACACATACCTCGCTCGAACCCCTACAATCAGAATCCAGTTGACAATTATTCGGAGCAGGTGTAGGAATTGGTGGTCTTGTCGCAACAGGGGCGAGAGTAAACGGAGGTGGAGGGTTCGGTGCTCCAGTTGGCAAAATGCCCGTAGACTCGTAATTGAATGTGAATGGTTGGGACTTCCCCGTTCCAGTTTGCCATGCGACCATGGTACCATTGACGAAAACACGAATAGCCCATCGATCAGCATCGCCCCTTGTGTTCGCATTCGTCACGAAGTAAGAATATTCACCCTCAGGACCGCCACTTGCCGGGAAAACGATGGTTTCCACGTGAAACCCGAACACTTTTTGATTCTCATCTTTTTCAAAAGTTCCGCCTGATTCTGGATCGGACGTTTTCCTGTGAGAAATGGTCGTCCCTCCAGGTGTTACGACAACAAGGTTCAAGTTGTCATTGCCGGTCCAAGTCAAAGTGAAGCGAGGAGTCCCATCAGCAATGCATGTCTGCTGCGTGCAAAGTTCCCCGGGAGTACTACAATCGTGATCTGAGCAGCATTCGTGCGGACAAACACGATCTCCCGTAGTTGGAGATTGACCCGGCGGAGGCCTTTCCGATACAGGTTTGATTGGTGGAGGCGAGCTGGGAGGCATAATGGGAGCGTTTGGCCCACTGGGAGCTGTAGGGCGTACGGTACTCGTAGGCTGTCGCTGGTACGTGACCTCGTCCGAGTTCCCCGTTCCAGTTTGAGACACTTGCAGCCTCCCTTTATCAAAGAAATCGAGTTGCCATAAATCAGGACTGCCGCGACGGGTAACAAGGCGGACCTCTGCTGTGTATGCTCCAGGGGGACTGGATGCACTGGGAAAATAAACATTCTCGACGTGATATCCATTCCCACTTTGAGGGCCATTCTGGTCATAAACTCCTTTCGTCTTGTTGTCAAACCGATTGTTCTGAGAAATTGTGTCTCCATACGGCGTTTTGACATACAAATCAAAGTCATCATCCCCAGTCCACGTCAATGTGATCCTCGGGTTACCGTTTCCCACACAGTTTCGGTTTTGACACGTTTGGTTACTGTCACAGTCTGAATTTTCACAACACTGATCAGTCGACGAAGAACAGGGCGCCTCTACTGGTGGTGGACTAGGCGCGTGGGAAGTGGGAAGGGACGGTTGTCCGCCTTCCGTTCGGTCATAGATAAACTCTCGTGATGCGCCAATGCCTGAATATTCATCTACTGCTTTCCCTTGTTCATACACGCTCACTTTCCATAGGTCAGCACCAACACCCCGCGTTCTGATGGATTCCACTCGATATTTATAGATTCCATTTTCTGCTCTTCCACTCGGAAAGTAGACACTTTCCACATTAAAGCCAAATTCCGTTTGATTTGGATTTGCTTGGAGTTGACCACCAGTCGATGGATCGACTGGATTGGACTGGGAGAGAACAACACCGTTTGGCTCCTCAACAACTAGATTGAGATCGTCATCGCCAGTCCAGCGTAAGGTGATTCTTGGATTTCCCTCTGTTATGCAGATCCGTTGTACACATATATTACCATTTGTACAGTCTGAGTCGACGCAGCATTCATCTGAAATTGGACTGCATCGGGGAGGAGAAGGTCGTGGGCGTTCCGGACCCTCCTGAGTCGAATTTCGAGGATAAACGAAGACGTCGGACGTTCCTTCTCCAGTAAAGGATTCGACAAGCCGGCCGCCATCGTACACCTGCAAGGTCCAACCATCTTCATTTCTTTCAAGGTCACTTGCTCGGACTCCATATGCATATTCCCCTGTTGGTGACCCAAGTAGGGGAAAGTACACATTCTCAACGTGCTCGCCAAACTGACCTTGATTGGTACTCATCTCGAACCTTCCGCCAGAAAAGATGTCGAATGTGTGATTTTCTGATATCTCAATATTATCAGGGGTCAAAACATATAAATCCAGAAAATCGTGTCCATCCCACGTTAGAGTAAACCTTGGATTTCCATCGCGTATACACGTCCTCTGTTCACAGACGTCTCGACTTGATCTACAATCTGTGCTTTCGCAGCATTCGTCAAAGAATGGGTTGCATTCGGTTTCGGATAGAGGTGGCCTGGTCGGAGGTTCTTCTGGAGCAGGTTGAGGTGGTCTTGTCGGAGGTGCTGCTGGAGCAGACTGAGGTGGTCTCGTCGGAGGTTCTTCGGGAGCAGGCTGAGGATGACTCGTGGGAGGTTCTTCTGGGGCAGGCTGAGGTGCTCTTGATGGAGAATTAACAGGAAAGGAGGTAGAATTTTCATCGAACTCAGTGGGGGCGAACGTTTCTGCCAGCTGTGTAGGTGGATTGGTTGCTTCAATCGGACTTGTAGTCGGAAAGGGTGACGGTATTGATTCAATCGGACTTCGAGTCGGAAATGGTGACGGTAATGGTCGATGTCGAAAGTAGGAATATCGTGGCGAGATTCCTGTTCCTGTTTGTGACAAGATGGTCATGCCATTGTCTGCGACTGTAAGATTCCAGACATCCGGGTCATTGACTGTTGTTAGTGGTCTGGCAAAAAATTGGTAGTCACCGTATGGCGCTCCAGTCTTCGGGAAATATACATTTTCGACATGATATCCAGTTCCAAACTGGTCAACTTCTTCCCCGAACCGCCCTCCCGACGTAATGTCAAAGAAATTCATAAAGGACAGTTCCTTGCCCATGGGGGTCAAAACAAACAGGTCGAGGTCATCGTCGCCAATCCAGGAGAGAGTGAACCGAGGATTGCCGTCGTCAATGCAGTTTCTGTTGAAGCAGATTTCTCCGGGAAATATGCAATCCGAGTCCGTACAGCATTCATCTACAAGTGGAGTACAGCACTGAGGCAAAGGTTGAGCAGTGAACTCGTCGCCCCCAAACAAAGTTGGTGCAGAACTAGAAGTTGAGGAATATGGAAATTCTGGGTAATCAGTTGGAGCCATCGTGGAGTTTTCAGTAGGCGCTGGTGACGTGGAGTGTTCAGTAGGCGCTGATGACGGCGACCCTGTTCGTCTCGACGGCTGATCTGTCAAAGCAGAGATTGTGTCCTTTGGCAACAATGGTTCTAATGTTGGTGCCAGAATGGGAATACTTATTGGAGTCTGAGTCATGGACGAACTCCGCACGTATTTGTAGGTTGGTGAGAAGCGCGTCCCTGTTTCTCTCAGGACTTCTCCGCTTTCATCTGAAACGGTCAAAGTCCATTCATCGGCCGAGCCTACGGTGATCATGGGACGGACATAGACCTCATAGACTCCACTCGTTGCAGAACCATCAAAAGGGAAGAAAACGTTCTCAACATGTTGTCCCAACGAATTTTGAACAACCGGCTCCCCCACGCGACCTTGCGTTACTTCATCATATTTGTCTTTGTAGGAAAGGACAAAACCCCCTGGCGTTACAACATATAGATCAATGTCATCATCACCGTTCCAATAGAGAGTGAATCGGGGAAATCCCTCATCAATACAAGTTTGGTGCAAACATATGTTGTTCGCGGCCGTGCAGTCTTGGTCCTTGCAACATTCTTGGATCGTAGAACATGGTTCCTCCGTTATGTCGCTACGTTGTGATGACACAGTAGGTGATAATGTAGGAGGAACAATCAACGATTCCGAAACTGCCGATACCTTTAAAGCTCCGATAGAAGAAACATATGATTCATCGTTGATCGGATTTTCGGGCCTACTGGAACGGAACGTGGGGAGGTTCGATGTCAACTTCCTGCTCCCATTGCGAAGTTGGCGCTTGTTGGATATTCGATCTGATTGTCCCCTGATTGAATCGTGTATCCCCTCTGAAACGAATATTTCCCCCCCGTGTATTCGTATGTCAATTTCTGAAGCTTGATCATTTTGTGGGGCATGTACGCTCCATATCGAGTGTATGGATACATCCGCCCAGGCATCATTCGTGTTTGAGAGCGATGCAAGCCTTGCACTATTTGAATGACTAACCAAGCTGGAGGAAAACCGTATCGACTCCCTTTGATCAGATTCAGAGCAGTTGTAGCAGGTGGACATCAATCGTATTCTTTCATCCGAATGTGCAACCCCTAGTTGTAGACGTTGCCTCTCACATAGTTGACGTAGCTTCGTATTGTAAAGTGTGACGAGCATCGGTTCCACCACATAGATGATATCTCTGGCTTCCTCAAAGTCCTTGTTTTCATGAAGAGTTATCGTTGGTTCAGGGAACATATCTCTTATCCGGAATGTCGCACATTCCCCCAGTGTGTTATTGTTTTCCCCATCGATTCGAACTAGCAGTAGATTGGGCATGTGCGTCCTCCCCAAGTCAATGGATATCTCTCCTCGAGTGAGGACTACAACCAGCAGTATCGCTATCCACGAACTACGTATTCTCATGGTTAATGGCAAAGGATGTAGTAATGATGTTCCGCAATGTCGTCACTTTTTCCAAGCCTCAAGGTAGACATACGGGTGGTTGGTCTCATCATGGTTTCCTTCCCAATTCTTCCAATCCAGGCGATCCGTTGACCCGAGACGATTGGGCTCTGTTTTTTGGCCAACGTGTGCTTCTCTTATCGTGCCAAAGTTGTTAATTGAAAATTTCATAGAAAATTTACATAAGACATGGATGTCACAAGTCTTGTCTATTGTCTATGCCTAGCTTTGACACGACTCTGAAGGGCATTTTCATAGGCTCAATTGTCACGTTTCTATACATGTATACCAGAGCACTGCAATTTTTCTCTACACTCGTGACTCAATCATCTACCCGTTACTTTACCGGTGAATGATGATGTGCGCTTCCGTATCTAGGGCAAGTACCAAGTACTAATCTAGCTGTATTTAATGGATTTGTAATAAATTGATGAGAAGCACGTTGAATCTATTCCTCCTTGTTGATAACTAATTTTACATTGTATGTCTATCGATGGCACTACAGGGTTCTGTGGGGCAGAGAGAGAGAGAGTAGCAAGCGAAACCACGGGGTTCCTTGTTAAAAAGTGGTGCGGTAATAGTTTCCAAGAAACAATCCAAGATCATTGGTAGTGTGACATGATCCTGTTCCATACATCATTCCATTACCCATGCCTTGTACGGATATACATGCCTCACTAATCTTGCTGTGAAAGGTTTCATTAATCTCTGCCAATCGTTCCACGATTTGATCATCCAAGGCTCCCCGCGTCATGGTTTCCATTTCAATGAGGTGGTAAAAGGTATCATCCAAACAAGACCGTAATTCATGTGGTTCATTCATCAAACAATCGGCAAAACCAAAGGAAAACAAGAAACTTCGTCGAATCAGCAATTGAAAGAGTTTTTGGAAATGAATAATCTCCATATCGTCCAATTGAGCCTGACGTTCTTCTGAATGAGCCAAGGCGGGATGATAAAAGGGATGATGAGTACGTTTCTCATGAAGCATTTCTTGCAAGGCGGCCACTTCCAAACTCTTTGTCTTGGGATCCAATAAGTGTCGCTCCGAAGTATCATCAAAAAAGTCTTCCAATTTGGAAAAGGGAACCAAGACACTTTTGGAGGCACCATATTGGTAATAACAAATCACCATGCCAATAAAGGGAACATTGGCACCATTACCAATGGATTTGCCAATAATCAAACTAGCATGAAAGTTGTTATTGGCAATATGATCCAACAATTCTTCAGTGACAGCACTAGTGGTCGCCGCAACAATATCATGCCAATGTAATAGGAATTGAACATTTTCAAAAATCAAGGGTTCGGCATGTTTCGAGAATCCCGTAAAGACTCCGGTCGAATTTCCCCATTGAGGAAGGGCAAAGACGGGAAAGGATTCATCCTCATCCAATTCATGTCCCATGGCTTCGGCATAGACTCGAAAGGGTCCATAGTGAAGTTCCTCGAATAATGTTTCATTGTAATGATATGATTGTCCCGTTGGCAAGGCATACATGGATCGATTGGATTGCCAATCCGCTTGGCTAGCCGGCGTAGTAGGTGAATGTTGTTGTGGTTGTTTTCGTTGTGGTTGTTGAGTCTGTGTCTCATTCTGGGGGTGATGACGATGATAGTAATGATGATGTTCGTGATTCTTTTCCACAACATCATGTCCCTCGAAATGCATTCCCCGTAATTCCGAATGATGATTGGGAAGTACATCCATATCGGATCTGTGTGGATGAATTTCCGAGTCCCGTTGACCGTGGTGATGGGCTCGAATTCGCTGCAGTATCTCATAGTGAGGTTGTTGTTGTTGTTCTTGTTGTTGTGAATGTGCTCGTTGTTTTTCTTTGAGGGTTGGATGGGGGTCGACCAATGGTTCTGGTTGTCGAAGATTGGAATGAGAATGACTAGTAGCATCACCATTGTGGTGATGGTGAGGGAGGGGACCATCATGAACATGCACTTTCAAATGCGGGCTAGATTCATGATCTTGTTGAGGCAGCCGGGGATTTCCAGTACGAACACTCGGTCGATGATCTGTATAGACAGTTCTTGTATGGACCACGTTTCCGCGCAAATTCTTGGTGGTGGTGGTTGTCATTGTTGTCTGTGCACAAGCCAGAGAAGGGAGCGCCAAGGCTGCCACGGTCCATAAACTCTTGGATGAAGCGAGCTTCATGGTTGTTTGTCTATAACTGTGTGGATGTGACAAGGAAAAAGGGCAAAGCTGGAACGACAATCGATTTGGATGAAATCTTCGGTCGTCGTCCTTGTCTATCGAGATTTTATGAAGTGGATCAATTTCGGTCTGGAAACTGGCCAAGAATTTGTGAGGGGAAACGACTCCTTGGGGATTGTACAAGATTCATAATTCATACCCAAATTTTTGAATCACAGGCGCCAACTCATTAAGTGCCTATGGAGTACCTTAAATAAGTCTTGTCGTAGTCATGTCACTCCGAAGCTGGGAGGAAGGAAAATTCCGCAATGATTCGGTGTTGCGCTAGGGGCACAGATCGTTGCGCTCCGCGCTTTTGGGAAGGGGCATTCCCGTGTGGATATTTCCTGGGTTTTTGGCCAACAGGGCCAAGTTTTGGCGTTTGGCTATTGGGACACGATCGATTTTATCTTGTTTTGTCGATTCCTAAATGGGTTGTGATGTGAGACTCCACACCACCACAGCCAACTCACAGTCAGCGTAGCAGTACCAGGGTAGAGCGAAGAGTCCACCACCTTATCATTTGTCTGTGAGAAACCCAGCCATGGTCACATGATGAGACTACTCCCTTGGACCGGAACAAGAAGTGAGCGATAGATGATGCATCGTTGCTTGAACACCAACTACCAGTAGTACAATGATAGACTCATGCTTTGTCAGACAATGATGGTATAGTGGACGTGGCGTTGCTTAGGTTGTCCTTGGTACCTGGTATACTTGTTTCCATCCCATTAGTGACTTTTTTACCGTAGTTTATTACTCATGTGTGTTGAGTAGTTCGACTCAGTCGAATGTATCGTTCGACCCCGGATATAGTCTTGCAGTCGCTTGGCAAGCATGACAACCTCTCGCGTCCCCGTCCATTTTCCTCATTCATTCTTTATTTATTCTACAACAAGTACATGTACCGGTAGCAACAAACAACACAAAGCAAGCAAGCAACAAGGACAGCAGCAGCAGCAGAATTACGTGTAGTAGTAGCAACAATTCATCATAATCATGGCGTCCAATGTCTCCAATGATTCCAAATCGAATTATGCCTTGGCCGTGTCCTCATTGGTGAATGAATTGATTCAAGCCTACGAGGCGGGAGACACTTTGAATTTTACTCGCAGCAAGGGATTGGCCGCTCGCAAATACAAATTGACGGGAATACCCAAAATGGCCGATATCTTGCAAGCCTTGCCCATTGCCTATCGGGCCAAACTGTGGCCGTATTTGCAAACCAAACCCGTGCGGACTGCCTCGGGTGTGGCCGTCGTGGCCGTCATGTCCAAACCCCATCGCTGTCCTCATTTGGCCTATACCGGCAATGTCTGTGTGTATTGTCCCGGTGGTCCCGATTCGGATTTTGAATATTCGACTCAAGCCTATACGGGGTATGAACCAACGTCGATGCGTGCCATTCGAGCCCGGTATGATCCCTATTCTCAAGTCAAAGGAAGAGTGGCCCAATTAAAGGCCATTGGTCATACCGTCGACAAGGTGGAATTTATCGTCATGGGGGGAACGTTCTTAAGTTTGGATAAGGACTACAAGGATTACTTTATTCGCAATTTACATGATGCCCTTAGTGGCTATCATTCCAGTTCGGTCCAAGAAAGTATTCGCTATTCCGAACAAGCCAAAATCAAATGTATTGGAATTACTATTGAAACTCGACCCGATTATTGTCTCAAACCCCATTTGGAAGAAATGTTGAGTTATGGTTGTACCCGGATTGAAATTGGCGTTCAATCCATCTATGAAAGCGTGGCGCGAGAAACCAATCGTGGACATACCGTAGCCGCCGTGTGTCATTCCTTTCAATTGGCCAAGGATTGTGGATTCAAGGTCGTTACCCACATGATGCCCGATTTGCCCAATATGGGCTATGAACGAGATTTGGAAGGATTTTTGGAATACTTTGAAAATCCCCTCTTTCGGAGTGATGGCATGAAATTATATCCTACCCTGGTCATTCGGGGAACGGGATTGTATGAATTGTGGAAAACGGGACGCTATCAAAATTATACACCCGATCAATTGATTGAATTGACCGCCAAGGTTCTGAGTCTGGTTCCACCCTGGACACGATTATATCGGATTCAACGCGACATTCCCATGCCTCTTGTCAGTAGTGGAGTCGAACATGGCAACTTACGAGAATTGGCCTTGGCCAAATTGCAAGATTGGGATTTACCCTGTTGGGATATCCGAAGTCGAGAAGTGGGCATGAAACAAATTCATTCCAGTGTCACACCTGATCAAGTGGAATTGATTCGACGAGACTATGTCGCCAATGGAGGATGGGAAACCTTCCTGAGTTATGAAGATCCGACCCAAGACATTTTGATTGGATTATTACGACTTCGCAAACCCAATCCGTCGAGTGCGTTCATGGAAGAAATTACTCAAGTTCCCAGTAGTATCATTCGAGAACTTCACGTCTATGGCACGGCCGTGGCCGTCTCGGCCCGGGATCCGACTCGATTTCAACATCAAGGCTTTGGAGTACTACTCATGGAAGAAGCCGAACGTATTGCCCGAGAAGAACATGGATCGGAAAAAATACTAGTCATTTCTGGAGTCGGAACACGACATTATTATCGAAAAATGGGATATGAATTGGATGGACCCTACATGAGCAAATCCCTCCTTTCCAAAGACTAGACTAATAGAATAAATGAACTCGATGCTGTGGGTTACGAACGCATTCATTGGACAACAGTACGTATCCTATTCGGAATTTTTGCATTCGTTCATGACAATAGGAACGTTATGGATACCGTTCATCGAACTCGAACGTGTATAACCAGGAATCGGTTAGCAAGAATTCAAGATGGAAGTTTCCTGTCGCGATCTGCAGTCTGACAAAACACTAATAACTATCCGATTGGTCTATACACACTCTCAGTCAAAACGAAAGCAGTAACACCAACAACTACGTACTCCTAATCCTTGCGTCTTGACATGTACAATGTTCAACTCCCAAATAACGTAGTCATAGGTTACAGAAGCATTGTTATATACGACATTGCCAACGGACTTTAGTGCCTTGTTGTTGTTGAATCAACTTATCCAATCACCACAGATTCTCCATTGATTTGTATTCGCAATCGTCCTTGAACCGATAATTGCAACGACAAGGTGGATGCTAAATCCAACTCTTCCAATTTGGCCAAGGCCTTTTGTTGCGGCAAGAGTTGGACCAAATTCAACGTCTCTTGCGTCACTTCATGTTCGACTTGACAAGGAAGTGGTGTTCCCTTTTCAATCAAAATTTGTGCTTCTTCTCCCTTTCCCCCCTGAATACCAATCGTCACTGGACAGCAAGGAACGGCAAGAGTGGGATGTAGATGAGGATTCTGACCGTTGTTGTTGTTGTTGTTGTTGTTGTTGTTGCTGCTATTGTTGCGACGTAGTTGCTCCAAATTCCAAAAGGATTGTAGAGTACAACCAATGGCAACCGCCTCGGAAGGATCTATAGTTGTGGGATGGATTTTTTCGTTACCCAAGGTCATTTTCACAATGGGGGTCAACCAGTCGTGCAAATTTCCAGCAATCAAGACCGTATCGACGGTCGTAAAGGATTGACAAAAGGTCTTGACTTGATTGGCCAATACTGAAGAAATGTGCTCCCACTTGGGCTTGGAAATGGTAACATTACAGTCCATACCTTCATAAAGTCCATCAACATGAATGGCAACATTGGTCAATCGTTGAAAACTACTCAGAGATTCTTCACAAACCTTGAGCAATTTGATGCGAGCTCTTTTGCTTTCCCAAACTTCACCACGGGGGAAACGATGGGTTTGTTCAAATTGTTGGGCCACTGCTTGCGCCAAGGGTTCTACCAAGGCTGAACCACGAATCGATGTTAGTTTGGTAAATTGTTCTTGTTTCCACAAACCATTCATACTAGTCAATATGGTGGCCTTGAGAGCACTCGCCCCTCCATCCAAAACCAAGACTCGCGAATATTGTGCTGGATCTACTTGATAGGCGACACACACGGCAGCTGCCTCGGTAATGACCGCTCCAAAGGATTGCAAAACCTCGATCCATTCTTTATCGACGGTATCACTGGGAATACTAGTAACAATCGACAAGTCCTTGGTATGAGCGGAACTGATGGCCAAGGCCAACACCTTTTTTTCATAAAATCCTTGGAGTGCTTCGACCGTATTGACGGGGACTTCCTGCCCATGTTCTTCCATGGACCAGACCACCGAGGTGGCACGATGTCCATCATGATTGGCACTCACCACGGCATGTTTCAAATTGGTATCATACGTGGCGATGCGGGCATTGGCACTACCAAGGTCAATGCCTACAGCAACAGTCGAAGAGGTAACAACAGATGATGCCATGGTGCTTCAGCAATAGCATATAAAAATTATTTTGAATTGGAAAACAAAGGAATTTGCTTTTCCGTCGTTATTTCATTTTGTGGTGCCATGGAGTACGTGCGGTACTCTTTCATTGCGTACGACAGTCAGGCATTGCTAGTAACAGGTGCCTACCTAGGTAAGACCAAGTATACCTGGTACGATAGCGCCGGATAGGTACCTTGGTATCTTGAAATTGCAAACGTTACTGTTAGTATAAAATATAATGCTTTCAGCCAGCATGTGCTCTTTCTTTCCAGTACCTGCTGGTGCACAAGGGAAACCCCATGTCTGCAAAGTGTTGCAAAATTGGAAAGTCTCCCGTCTGTACTTTTAATAGCCAGGAGGAAATCAAGCGGTCCATCATACTAGTAGTGGCTCCTGTTGATCGGACAGAAATCGGCCATTAGCGCCGTAGATGATATTTGATTTTTGCCACGCGTACGTTACGAGTCGTGCCACCAAGAAGCAAGACCGCAATATGCCAGGAGCAGTTACTACAGCAAGAAAATTGCATGATTTGTTGCTTGCTTATACTAGCTACTAGTAAAGGATCAACGCACAATTCTTGACTTTCGTGGCCCACTCGTCCTGTGACATGCTTGACCAAAGCAGTCTCAAGTAATCATCAACCCACATCTGCTAATAACAAAGAACTACGACCGGCGGTGCTGTGATGAAGCTTCACAGGATTACCTTGCAAGTCTACCAGATGTCTGTTGTAATATATATTGTCACTCCTTTATATATTTCCAAACGGATTCTATATTTATATTTTTGTCTGGTTGTCGGGTTCCATAAAACCAACTTGACAAGTGGGAATGTGTGAATGTGCTGTCGTGACCAACCATATTCCCGAAGAAGAGCTTCGCAATTTTTGATTCTTTGATTCTGTGATTTGTTGGCTGGACAAAGAACAGATGGTCATGACGCACCAATTGTTACCTATTGTCGTCACAGTGACATCATCCAAGTGCCTTCTAAATTATAGCCAGTGTGGCTCCTAATTATAGTTGGCAGTACTGTATGATGTGATCCGGACAAATTTCTACCAAGGAGAACGGGGGACTTGGGCATAGCATGGAGAACAGATGGTGCAGGAACGATGAGAGCGGCAACCACGGCACAGCAGCTGGCAAACAGTCTGGCAGTGCTTACAGTTAATACGCTTGAGGTGACGCATTGTTCTTCAGGGATCTTAAATCTCAACGGCATAACTTGGTTGGCACCAGCTCTATAGAACCATCTGCCATCCATCGGGTAGGATTTTGCTTCTCAAAATCAGAAGCATTGGTTGCATTCGTTAACTAGCCGCCCTCACATGACATCACTTGCCTGGTCGTCCTGGTTAGATTGATTTCCAATTAAGGCACTCGTGAGGACAACAAACAGATGATCGAGCAGAAGGTGGGACCAGTTTCTGTGAACATGCCAAGCTGCTCCAAAAAATGGGATAAGAAGGCGACAACGTGACAACACCGAATCTACAAATCCAAGAATCGCCAGCTTGTACAAGATTATCCAGTAAAACAAAAGACAACGCTCATAAAATCCCAAAAAGCATTCGAAAACGTATTTGACGCATTATTTTGACACCATGGGAGAACCAACAACCGTACCAACAACCAATACAACTCTAGGCGAGGACAACATTACGAGAGAATCTGGTAACAAGGAGTCGCTACAAGGATGGACCATTGAGACCAAATTAAATAGTGAACTTGTGCACCACACATCATCACAATCACGAAGAAGTTCATTCGAATCGTCGTCTCTCCTCGATGAAGGAGATGCTGGCGATGCCAATGAGAATGGCCACGACTACCACGATGATGATGGTTACGAAGAAGATGACGATGATGAGCTTTGTAATTACAATCTCGAGACTGTGGTCCGTGCATGGGATCAAATTGGTGCTCTCACGCAGGAGATTACCTCATCTCTCATGGCCAAGCAAGCGTCAGTTCTATGTGAACGGTTTCGTCGAAAGACCTGGCCTTTAAAGTTTGAACCAGCCGCCAAGAAGAGAAGAATGGAGAAAATAGTACCCATCTCTTTTGTTGCTGCTGCTGCCGATGAACGACAGGATGGTTTGTCATCATCGGCAGTGGTTGTTGTCAGCGATGAAGAAACAGCATCGCATCAGGATGTGGGCTCGAGCAACGAAGAACAAGAAGAAAGAGGTCTTCCGGATGATCTATCTTCTCAAGTAGATCGTATCGGCAGAATGTCAAAGCTTGTCATGGAAATTGAATACTGTCAACAAGCCTTGCGAAGGGAAATGATTGCCATGAGCAACCAAATCTAATGGCTGGATCGTGCTTGGGTTACCGTGTAATCATGATGCTTGGGAAAATTAGCAACTGTATGCATAGATAAGTTTTGTTAAACTAAAAGTGCCGATTATGACATCTTCTCTATGGTTAAGTGCACCCAGAGATTTAGCAAGATCACACTGTCTAGCTGGCCTTGTTGGGTTGCAAGAACCAGGAAGCAATTAACCAACTGTCGACAAGGGGAGTTACTGATGAGAAACAGAAGGACCACAAAGCAAACAAGAAAAGGGAGGAATAAGCAGGATCCATGTCAGCTGCCGATGCGAGCGCCATGACAATTATGCATGTATCTTTGGTGCGACAAGAACTACATCAAGAAGGAGCGAACGATGCATGTCATTAGTATACTGGTATTGACACAATCATATCAACGTATCCACTACTACCCGAACTGTCAATCATATAAGGACAAGTATCCATGGTGTGAAAATGGTCCTCCGCGTGCAGCTGCCCACATACCAGGTATTCCATGGCAAGGAGCCAGAATGTTCGTTTTCTGTCAAAATGTGACGCCCGCCTGCCGTCGCAACTCGGGCCGACCATCTGTTTCCACCGGGCCACCACGGGTGAGAGCATTGCTTACGGCTTGGGACCACAAACGATGCATTTGTGACATGGTCAAGCTGTTCCCTTGCTTATCAGAGTGAACACGTCATGTTCCATGGTGGCGCAGAGAGAAGCCCGGATCAACGGTCGACTAAATTCTCCCGTACCGGTTCCCTCGGAATGCCGTGGACGAAGAAGTCGCATCAGTCAACCTGTAGTAAAGTCGATGCAACCGAATCAAAGTCTTTTACCTCTCTATATGCTATTCTTTCCTTTGCACCCGAAACTCGTTGGGATTGAGTACAATGGTGGTATCAATACCACCACCACCACCACCACCACCACCATTTCCATCTTGATCATCATCATTACCATCATCATTATCTTCACCGACTATCAATTGCCATCCATCAAAGGCCACAATTTCTTCCGGCGTCGCAATGTCCAACCATCGTTGATAGACTTGATGATTTTTTCGAGAGGGGAAATGGATCCTGGCCAAATCGGCCATGCGTACCAAGGATTGATTGCTGGAACGTCCATCAACGCTACTACCAATGCTACTACTACGAATGGCTTGCTGGACCACACTTTTGAGTCGTTCATCCTCTTCTCGGGTAAACGGGGTATGATTCAAGGCTGGATCCAACGATCGTTCCCATTTTCGAACAATTTGGTCGCGAGTACGATTGGGAAAATGGTTGGCTGCCTCGGATATGGCCAGGCCCGTTTGTTGGGGCGTCGTATAGTAGAGTTTCATGAGTAATACCAATTTGCGTTCCAAATCTGCATTCCAATAGGGTTGCGTCGTCAATTTTGGATTCAAGGCTGCTGTTTGATTGGATCGGACCCACAGTTGATGTGCCGTGAGAACGGACAATGATGATGGGGATGATGATGTAGTTGTAGTTGTAGTCATGAGGGGTGATGTCGCCAATGTCCCTGCTCCCATGACATCCCAAACAAGCTGTGGTCCCATGAGTGCCAAATATCGAAATAATCGTTCATCTTGTTCCAGAGTCGTCACGTTGGATTTGGATTTTTGTTCTTGTAAAACCATGTACCGAGCATAGTGACACATGCATTCCCAGACTGTTCGTTGTTGAGTACTAGTACTAAATTGGGTGTTCATGGCTTCCACAATCCCAGTCCAGTCGATCGATTCGTCTTGTTGTTGTTGGTTCTGCACTAGTTCCACAAGGTAAGCGATGTGAGCTTTGGGAAATTTTCGAACCTTGGTGGACAAAGAAGGAGCAGACGAATCTCCCATAGGAGAAGAAGGAGTACCGCTGGTATCAAATTGCAATGGAACACGCAAGGATTGTCGATGAATTGTATCTTGATTTGGTTCTGGTGTGGATCCTGTTGGATCAATAAAGTACTCCATGGTCCATTTGCGATTTTGTTGATATTTGAATTGTTTGGCCTTGGGACGTGGTAAATCTTCTACTGCTGGAATCGTAGTAGTAGTAGTAGTTGTTGTTGTTGTTGTAGTAGTGACCGTTGCTGGTTCGTTGTCTGCACCGTTATCATCATCATTTCCACTTTGTTGTTGTTGTTGTTTTTGTTGAAGTTGAGCCATGGTCGCTGCTCGATAAAACGAAATGACGTGCATGGGTGTTGTATGGCAGGGTAAAATATCAGTGTCGCCATCCTGTTGTTGTTGTTGTTGTTGCTGGGAATTGGTCGATGGAGGATTACTGGTATAGTGGAGACATTCTACGGCGACTTGTTGTAGGATTCGTTGGCGGGTTTGAAGTTCCTTCGATCGTCGTTTCAATTGCGCTTGCAAGTTTCGATTGGCCTGTAAAGCGTTTTGCAGCGAAGACACTAATAACGGATCCTCCTCTCGTGCTTTCTTTGCACTCGGCGCAGTCTTGGCCGTGTGATGGTCATGATGATGGGAAGCAAGTCTTCGTCTCATCATCATTCATCATGGTCCCCATGCAATTTGATTGATTTTGTGGATTGCGCGAATGGTGGGGAACATTGAACAGTTATTGTATCATACAGGGTCGATCGCTTGTAGTCTATCTAATCGAACAAATGCATATGTGTCATCAAAACAAAAAGGCAGAAGGAACTCACGACACAGAATTTGGTGATTTCCACGTTCCGAAAAACGGTGCTAGCAACTCACTGTCAAACGTCGTTTTCTGCATGTGTGTTGATTGTCTCTGCAGAAGCATCATCCCTTGGATTCCTTCCTTGATTGGATTGTTTATGATTGGAATCCTAAGCAAAACAAACTAACGGTAGTTACTGTTTGACAGCAAGTGTTTGTTGGGTCGAACCGTTGACATTGTTGTTATCGACCTTGAGACGTCTTGGTGTTACAAAGAAAGCAATTTGAATCGGTATTGTTGATTTGTATCCCCACATTTTCTCCAGAGTTTTGCCATTATTGTTTTTCTTCATATCATATATAAACGACGATGTGGAGTATTTCATCCAAGGCGGCAACGGCCAAGCAGAAACAAGAGGATGCGGAACAATTGCATCGCAAACGCGTGGCACAAATTCTTCGTTATATTGCTACCATGCAAACAACGGGTGCTACCGGTGCGGGTGGATTGCAATTTTCCTTTGTCCGAACCATGGATGATTTCAGTTATAATAATAGTCAACGCCATGGACCATTCTTTCAAGATATAACTACAAATACCACTTCCGGAATGACAACTACAACCCTGGACGAGGACATGGGTGGAGGACAAGTCCTATTTACACTGTTTGACTTTCAACGTCTTGCTTCGATATCTGCTGCCGATGATCGAACCCAACTTCCCTTTAGTTTTTATACCGCGCGTTCTTCCAACAATATTAACAGCAACAACAGCAACAACAGCAATAATACCTCCAATGGACCGAGACAATTCCTGACTAGACGTGATGGGACGACCACTTCGGATGCCTGTTGGCTTCGTTTGACACGCTTGACCGGTGCCGATGTTCCCATTCCTCCACCCGTTTCACACCCCATTATTGCCTTTTTGCAATCTTGGTTGGGACAAGATCAACAAAGATCCATTGCTCGATTAGCAACCTTGCCACCGTCGAGTGCAGCAACACTACAACTTTTGGAAGCACTTCTTCCTTGGGAGCAACTCCGTAAACCAATTCCAACGTCGGCATCGCCCAAAGTCCAACGATGGTGGCGTCGATATTCATCCTATCGAAAATTCTTGCTACTCCAACGACAAATTGAACCTTTGTACAATCATTTGTTTGAATGGTATCACCAAACCCAAGAATCATCCTCCATGGGAAGTAGTGGTGCTGGTGGTGGGGATACATTGGATTTGATTTGGGGATTGGGACAAGCCCAAAAACGAGTCCGTGATACAGTCATTGATGGCCCGCTATTAGAAGTACGGGTCGAGGTGGAATTGGCTCGGGATGGTGCCTTGTTGGTACGTCCCAAGGAACATGCCGGAGTCACCTTGAATCGACACGTTCTGGCCGCCATTTCCTCTTCGACTGGAATCACCACCACCAACAATACAGGGAACAACAATACTACGAATACTTCTGCCGACGATGCCGAATCCAAAAATGCATCGACAGCAGAATCCATGACGGTTCGTCAATTACGCCAACTTGTCGAAGGCATGAATGCTTCCGACTTGTCGCCCGGAGAGCCTTCTACCTATATTGGACTATTAAAACGCATGGCGGTGGAATTATCGTCTGGAGGGACCTTTCAAAGCTCTTCCAATCACAAAAAGTCCAAACGACTCGAATCCTTGTTACAACAAGGATTATTGGTAGTGACGGATGCATGGTGCTTGTACTCGTCCCCGCGACCAACCGCCGTATGGGCACGGGATGCGTGGATCTTTGCCGAAAAATTATCCATGATGACTACTAAATCCAAACCCATGGTAATCCCTTTAGCTCTCAAGGCATTGACCTTGGGACCAGGCGCATTGGATGAGAAACAACAATCCAGCCATAGTAGCAAGAATGACAAAAATGCATCATCCTCTTCATTATCCCTTGCCATGGTATTGGGTGGATGGTTAAAGCAACAACAACAACAACCAAAAGCCACCAAAGAATCCGAGATACCTCCGGTGTCATCCTCACGACCGCCATTTCCACTCCCTACATCGGATGCACAAAATCGAATTGCCGAATTACTCATGAATCGAAATTATCCCGCCGTAGTTTGTGAAGGTCCTCCAGGAACGGGAAAGGTATGAATCTAAATTATTTGTGTCGTGGAAAGGTTTTGAAACGGAAAACAGTATTTCACCCTTGGAGAACAAAACCGATTTAACTGACTGGTCTTTGCTCGCCATTTTTTGTCCATAGACACATACAATTGCCAACATTGTTTGTGCCTATCTATGCCAGGGGAAACGAGTATTGGTGACTAGCAAGGGTGCCCCTGCACTGAGTGTTTTGAGAGAACGATTGCCAGAATGTGTACAAGAACTTTGCGTCGATGTTTCGAGAAGTGAATCAAGTGGAATGAGGCAACTACAACAAACCGTGGAACGATTGGCCAACAAGGTGGCATGGGTCAATACGGACCGTGAATTTAACAAGGCCAAGGCCTTGCAAGAAAATATTCAAGAGTTGGAAGAGGAACTTGGTGTCATTGACCAACGCTTAGAGTCGCATGCGGAACGACGAAGGGAAATGGTACAAAGTCAAAAGGGCCAAGAATTTTTTGAGCTTGGACTAGAACTGATTGATACATCTCCATGGTTAATGAAAACCATCTCCACTTGGGAACTCCATAGACTGGAATCATTTTGCAAGGAAGTTAAAACACTCGTGATTGATCTGGATGATCCCATTGCCCTAGTTGATGGTTTTGAATCACCACCATCGGATGCTCTAATTTCGTTGGTGGCAGCCAAGGCAGGTTTGGCTCTCTCTTACCTCAAGAATGCGACCAAGGAAGCATTGGCCAAAGTCCCCTTTTTTGGGAATGGCTTGGCAGAGCACTGTAGCCACGTTCAAACCCAACTCGAATCCATCCGTGTCGATGGCAGACCGCCAAGAGCAGAAAACAAGCGGGACTGGTACCTTGTTTTGGAGCGTCTTCAACGAGACAAGGTCATCAATGCCTTTTGCCATGATACACTAGATCCCTTGTTTGGTCGTGAAGGCTGGCCACAGGATCAATTTATTCACGTCGTTGCCAACAAGAAATATATTTGTGAGGGAATTATACCTTTACTCGAAAAAGCCGTCAAGATGCGACAAATTGGCGAAAGGATGGATGTAGCGGCAAAACGTAATGAAGCAATTGAGATTGAAAAGCTCGACAAGCGACGGGCGGAGCTAACGTCGCGTATTCAATCGGTTGCCGAAGAGTTGGTTGCCTCAAGGGTCGTTGCGGAACTTAGTAAAAACTTTTCTGCTGACGCTCAATCGGCTCTTGTCAAGTTTGCCCAAGTTTCGGGCAAAGCCAAATTCGGTAAATCGACACCAAGCTCTAAAATGACTCAACGACAACGACGAAAGCGTCTAGAATATTTGGATGCCTTTGAAAAGTGTGTGCGGTACATTCCCTGTTGGATTCTAACATCGTCTCAAATTAGTGACTACCTTCCATCGGAATGTCTTTTTGATCTGGTTGTCATTGATGAGGCATCACAAAGTGACATAACGGTCCTACCTGGCATGTTGCGAGGACGACAATGGTTGATTGTTGGTGACGGGAAACAAGTTAGTCCGACGGAAAGTTTTGTTGCCGAAGAACAAATCGAAATGCTCAAATCTGCCATGCCAGAATCTCCCTTTGAGGCATCGATGCTTCCTGGGCACTCTTTCTTTGATCTATGTGCTCAAGCCTTTCCCATGGGCCGCATCATTCTCCGCGAGCACTTTCGTTGTGCACCGGAAATCATCTCCTACAGCAACACAGAGTTTTATAATGAAAACTTGATACCATTGCGACTTCCTACCAGTGAGGAGCGCTTGAGCCCTTCCTTGATCGATGTCTTTGTACGAGATGGACGTAAAATCGGAAAGATAAATGAAAGAGAATGTGATGAAATTGTCAAGCAAATTGGAGAGTACGTGGACAATTGTGGATTATTGCGCAAGAGATCGATTGGTGTTATTTCCTTGGTGGGGGAGGAGCAAAGTCGCTTGATTCGAGGCCGTTTGTTGGATCGTGTTGGACCACACAAGTACAAACTTCACAATATTCTGGTGGGAGAACCACCATCGTTCCAAGGCGCAGAACGAGACATTGTATTTTTGTCCATGGTATGCTCACCAGGAAGCGTTGTGACACAAAGCCAGCTGATGCATGCGCAACGCGTCAATGTTGCACTCTCTCGGGCAAGAGATCGTATGGTGTTGGTTCGAAGTATTGATCTGAATCACATTCCAAATGAGCAAGATGTGAAATTTTCTGTCTTGAACTTTTTCGATAGTGCCAAGCATATTTCAACAGACGTGGATGTGCAAAACGACAATCGAAAATTGTCCTGTTCGGTCGTTTTCCGAGTACGGACAGAGCGATTGCTTGTAAAGTTACTCGAAGAGGAAGGATTTTCTACACGTAGTATGGGAGTGGTATGGGACAATGCGATTTGTGTGGAAGATACTGGAAGCAGTGGTCGTCGAGCCGGGATTTGCGTGGAGGCAACAGGAGAAATGATGGACGATTGGAAAGCTATGTTGGAGCAACAAAAAAGCATTGAACGGGTCGGTTGGCGATGTGTGCGATTGGACGCTCTTTCATTTTTGGCCAATCACAGTGACGTTTTTGCTATTGTCAAAAAGTTTTTGGCCTCGGTCAAGGTCTTCCCTACCAAAAAAATACTTGAAGAACCTAGAAAGCCCGCTGCATTGCCCCCTGCGGATGGCTTTCCAGATGATGAAGACATGAGCGACCCTGAAGACATGGACCAACCTGAAGTTCAAGACAACCCGCAAGTCCAAGTCGCCCCTCCGCCGCAACAAGAAGATATGGTGGTTATCAGCAGCGATGATGAGAACGACGACGACGACGATGGGAAACCCTTGGCCATGCCACTTTTTGGGCTCAAGCAAGAACCAGTAGATATGGATCGACTAGGAAATGGCGAATCTGCGGCAGACTATGGGAATGTTGCTGACATTGGATTCCTTGGGATGGATGAACTCCAAAAAGAGTCTGAAATTCGAGACGACGACGAGGATGATGATGATGATGATAGTGTCATCGTCGCCCCTAACCACGTGCCAAGTGGAGTCTCGCTGAATGCGTTCGGATCTAGGGATCAGAGACGACCGTTGAGCCATGCCACAAGTACCAGGAATAACGACGAAAACACCAGCACCATGGACGATGAATGGACGGGACGAGTGGATAGTGGCGTCATGCAAGTTGAACGAGGTGTTCGACAAAACAAAAAGAGGACATCAGCATCGGGCAACGAAGTTGCAGTGACCAAGCGTAAACGACGACAGACGGTGAGCTCGCCTCCTGAACGCAAGTCGACTCGTCGACGTGGTGAGACTCGAACAGTGGCCTCGCGCTCCACGTCTCGTGATAATGAAGAGGATTCGGACAATCCATTCAACAACGATGAGAAGGACCAAGAATTGTGGGAAGACGAAGCCATTCAATCGGTGGACAGCGACGATGAGTCTTATAATCAGGAAATTGACGTTTGAAGTAGCCTTGCGAGTACACTGGCCTATAAGTTGGAGCACTGTGTGAGTTTGCACCCGCGGAAACGTAACTGTTATTATTATAGTTGTATCAAAATAGCTCAGAAACGCTAGCAAACGAGGAGGCCATAAAAGTCTTAACAATCAAGAACTTATAATTGCTTTACTGCGTGGACTTCTTCTTTCAATTCCTGCAACAACTTGGATACCAAGTCTTTACTCAATCCCATGACACTATCTTCAGTTCCATCAATTCGAACGACATGTTCCTTGGTCAAGGGATGTTCAATCATGAGACCACCGGCACATGATAAAATGGGTTCATTCAAGGCTACCAATTGATCGACCAAATCAGTGGGGATGGTCGATGAAAAGTATATAGTGGCAGTATCCACTCCGGAAACTTGAATCCCACTGGGTAAATGGGTCAAGACACAACTTCCCACAGTACTTGGTGGATGAGTTCGGTAATATGCCACAAATTCTCTTGCTTCTTCGATACTTTCTGGCTTTTCAAGAATTTTACCATTGCACGTCACAACTTGATCCCCCGTCAATACAATCCATTCGTTGTCAAGGATGGATGATGATGAAGAGGCGTCGTCATGGGGTGGCAAATCATCTTGACAACGTCCCTCTTGAATTTCCTTGACAAGATGATCCATTTTGGCCTTGGCTAGAGTTAATACCAATTCATGGGGTGGATCCTTGGATCGATCTCCCAATCCCTTTTCATCAATCGGACGAACCACCTTGACATAGGGAATACCCATTTCGGTCAATATGAGTTTCCGTGTAAAGGAGGCACTTCCTAATAATAATGGAGATGGTAAACCCAACTCTTCCAATGGATTAGTCGTCATTGCTGCTCGATGGATAGACTGGTTCGGTCTTTGGTTAATGGGGAATCTGCGTATTAAGGTACCAGTGCGAGACGCGGAAAATGCCTTTGCAGAGGGACTCAGCAAGGACAACAACGATAGAATGGCAATTGTGACAGTCTGTTTCGAAAGGGCAGAACCAGATCTCTTGGTATTATTGATCATTTTCGTTGGCATTCTCCAAACTCTATGGGTTGCGACTTTCCTCACACATGTGACGGTGGAAGTCGGGCAGCGGCCTGACGTGCTTCATTTTTGTCGACGGCCAGACGCTCAGGGGGTGTCCGTTTGTCCGATATCCCATATCGGATACCTTCTATACAAGCACGAGGTTCCGTTTGTTTCGAAGACGGTGAAGTTATTGGGAACTTATTTAGAACACATGGACCAACGATAGCAGTGCCAATAATCCCATGGGATGTGAGGTCATACAGAAGGCCAAGCAAAGTCAGATGCAAGTAGCGTAGGGTCCTACGTTGTGATAGCAAGAACGTTGTTTTCTGGGTAAAGAACTTGACCTGGAGAGACTTTGTCGGTGGGTGTCGGTTGTGCAAATAATTTCATACTGTAAACGACAGAGTCCTCCTTCGTAGTCATGCTTTTTTTGAAAATTGCCAACAATCCAACGGCGACGAAACCCGATCAAGAGATTGTATTGCAGCTTCCCTCTTTACAAAGACTTCACTTCTTTGGCTCGTCCCATTAGCCAATGCAAAATGAGAAATGCATAAACAAGCAAACCACCCATAACGCATGCTCGTCGCATTCGGCATGTTTGTTGGTGTTGTTGAATCCTTTGCCATTCGATATCTTCTTCATCCCAACTGTCGTCCCTGACATTCATTTTGAATCTTCCCACAATGGCAACTGCTTCGTTTTCTTCTTCCATGGTAAATACCCAAGCTCACGTCTCGATAACTTTGCTTTTGAGAAGGTTGTGTCTCTCGTGTCGGCAGGTACGATGGCAAATTGTGGCTTCTTGAGATGAGATTGTGATAGCACCAATGCGATCATCAGCAGTGATCGCCAAATCGTGTCCCGGATTGCGTTGGTCCCGAGTTTGACATGGACAATAATGAATCCTCGCAGTCAATCGAATCCCGTGCAAATTGGTCAAGAGTCAATTGCAATAGCAGTAATTATTCAACCAGGGTAACTAGTAAATGCTGCTATGCTATGCTGCGTGACATTTCCTACCAATTCCATTATTGCATAGTAGTTCTCAGTTCTTTGTTTGCCGCCGAGCATTGTTACGTCGGTAGATCCATCGAAAAGCGTGACGAAAGGGAATGGAAATATCCGCACCTTGCTGATGAATATCCTTGGCAGCAGCATCCATGGTAGCTGGAATATTGCTATTGGCATTGCTGATTTTGAGCTTGGCTTGTTTCATAAATTCCGCATCAATGGCGGGACTAGGATAATTTCCTGCCATGGCATTGAGTTGTTTTCCCTCCAACCGAGCTTGTAATTCATGTTCTAGTCCCTTGACCATGACCTTCAAGACATTGTCCACATTGTAGGCTCCTCCGGCTGGACGCCACAATTCACCCACCACCTGTTTTTTTGTGTTTTAATAGAAAAACGACAAATGTGTGTGAATACCACAATCCAGAAAAAAACAATCCGGCACAATTCACTAGATGTTGTTGTTTTCTTACCCGTAATGTCAAAACGATTCCAGTAGTCATGACACCAAACAAGCATCCCTCAATCGTCAAGAGTTTGTATCCACCAATGATTTGCGTACCAGCACCAAGTAAAGGAAAGCTGACCAGTTCCAAGGCGGCCAAGATCCACAACAACAACATGTGCACTTGGGGTAGCTTTCGTTGTAAAGCACCCAATCGTTGGGCTCGAGCTTGACGAAGACTTCGAACGGTATCATAGACGGTACTGGGCACACCCACACTGGTCAAGTACATGATGGTTTCCAAGGGATCATCAATCGGTCGGGCACTGAGTAATACGGCCGGATCGGCTTGAAGCTGTTTCAAATCACTTTCCACATATTTTTGAATACTGCCCAATACCTTGGGATACATACTCCGTCCTTGACAAACCAAGGCCACTTGTTCCAATAATGATTTGGCTTCGGTAACTTCATTAAACAAGGCATAATATACCGTTTCTTGTTGTTGATACATGAAATAGTAGGTTTGACCGACCAAGATACTAAACAATAATCCAGCCACGGTCAAAAAGTTTTGAACAAATTGACTGGAATCTTGCGACAAGACGGTCAAGACATTGGGATCACTCCAAATCGAAGCCAGTCCCAAACTCATCATGGGAAAGAGGAAAAATCCCAAAATTCCCGCCAGGACACTTGGAATTCCCACTCGTATTAATGTCAAGGCATTTAAACCAGCCTCGGAACTGGGATTAAAATCCATTCCATACTTTTGGGCAACCTTGGATGCAGCCGCTTTGGATAACGACATGGAGATTTTTTCCATCCAAGACAACTTGACGTCCGAACTGCCATTGATATCATCGCCATTCTTCTTTGTATCGGATGATAAATGTCTAGTGAGCTTGGTCGATTGCCGAGAAACGACGTGTTGATGAAAAGTCATTGGTAGTGGGACTGGAGTAATCCGATGTCCAGGACCAATTCCAAACCCAGTCACCAACGGGGCTAATGCCATTACTCCCAATATGAATGGAAGCTTCATCGTCATCATCATCATCATCATATGTTGACAACTTCTACTGATAGCACGAAGGTATTTGTATTGTATCAGGATCCACTCAGATCGACAAGAGAAAAGATAACAAGCAAGGATATATACCCCTACCGGCTTTCGTCCATGGACACTAAGACTGGACCATCATTTTCGATTTGTCGACGACCACCGGGGCGATTGGATCGCAGCCAGTAGTGACGTAGGTGTTACTCGTCCTTAGATGTGGAGGAGTCGAACAGGTCATAACGAGCGACTCCCGTCTCGGGTCACACATGCCAGGTACTTCCATAACTGGTACTACAGTACATGTACCGGCACTTTTCTTTATTACATACATCGGCGACTACAAGATACTGGGAGCAAGATCAAGACAGAATGGTTTTGCTTGAGTTGACCTTTGGAAAGGTTAGATTCAAAAAGCTTGGCGAGAACGATGCGAATTGGCAGGTCACGAGTTTGAGTCACGAGCAATAAGTGGTGATGCCAAGGCCAAGTGCCGAAGACACATGACCAGTGACGAATGACGCCGAAAAACCAAGTCAGACTCCGCTCTCCTGTTTTCATTTGACACTGTACAGGAACACACTTACTTCGACGACAGGACGATAGAATCAAGAATGGGATCAGATACCATAAAATCTTCTTCCATGGATGGGTCGCTGGGAGTAGTAGTGGCAGCCACTGCTGTTGGGATTGGCATTGGTATGGTCGCAGGATCATTACTACAGAGATACCTACTACAACACCGTGGAACGTTGGATACGAAACGACGACTTGCCTCGCGTCCCTTGTACAAACCTGGTCAAACTCCTGCTCTTCCTTGGCCATCATTTGGACAAAAAGTTCATGTCTTTGATCCAAGTCAACTCAAGTCAGCATACAATCTCATCATTTCGGCCATTACTCCACGACCCATTGCCTTGGTCAGCTCTCGACATCCGACTACTGGCGTGGATAATGTCGCTCCCTTTTCCTACTTTGGTTGTGTTGGACATGATCCACCCATGATTGCTATTGGATTTTGTCGGAATCGCAATGGCGCCATGAAAGATTCCATTACCAATATTTTGGCCTCGAAAGAATTTTCGGTTCAAATCATGAGTGAATGGTATTTGGATGCCGCCAATCATTCTTGTGGAGCCTTTGCTCCCGATGTAGATGAATACCAAGAATCCGGCATGACCAAGGCATCGTGTGAAACGATACAATCTTCTCGGGTCAAGGAAGCTGGAATATCTCTGGAATGTCAGCTCGTCCATGTTCATAACATGACCAATCCACAATCTGGCAATCCGACCACTGAAATTGTCTTGGCCCAAATTGTCAAGATTCATGTCGATGAAACATTGTTAGTACCTGATTTTGATCCACTCAATCCCGTGGTTGATACATTGAAACTACAACCCTTGGGTCGATTGGGTGGGAATCTCTATACGACGTTGGGAGAGATTGTGGATATACCGCGACCTCAAGTTTCCTAAGATGGTTTTTATATTTTTGGAGAGATGATGGTGACATGGGAGTACGGTATATCTGCCCAGCAGCACCAAGTCACTTGCCCCAATGCCCCATGGAGGATGTAACCCAAGACAACCTGTTCACATGTGTGAACATTTATTGTAGCTCTAAAACGATTCACTCTGGCACATTCGATCATTGGTGTGTCCACCGAAACAACTACCAACAATTCATACTTTGTTAACTTGTGCAGCGTTCAAAAATGGATCTTCTACTGGTATCAAATAACTATCAAAACTATACATTAATACTAGGGTGCTTGATGATGAACACATAGTTTGTATGTATATGCAACACGGTTTGCCACTGTTCTTTCCACTTGACAACAACAACTTGGTGGTGTCCACTTTTCTCTTGGACCACTTCACGGCATCAAACGGTGCAGCATAAAATATGTAAAAATAGGTAGGGAAAACAATACAATACAAACAATACAATGGGACTGGTTCTGTCGGCTTGCCTCTTTTTTCTTTTCATTTGCACAAAACAATAGCCTCCTGTACTTGACAAATCTCTTCTTTTTTTCGTCCTTTTGTTGTTAAAGTGCTTGGGGGTAAAGGTAGTCGAGGCACATACAGGGTTTACCGTTAAAGGCGCACAAAGGTTGGATGGTATTCACTGTCGTTGTTGAGGTCTTCAACGTGTTACTTTCATATATTTCCAACGTATAGTATTCGTCAGTATTTACGGTGGTGAAGGTGGAAACACAAACGGTGTATGTCCCAGGAGGAGGAAAAGTCCTTTTGTTCTTGACGAAATTTACATTCTCCACATTCGTACCAACCTGTTGTGGAATTTGGTTAACGTCGAGATTACCACCGGTAACTGAATCCACTATATCAACAAACCAAATGAGATTTCCACCAGGAGGCTGGACCGATAGATCAAGATCATCTTTTATTTTTTCCGGTCCATTTGGTGAGTTTTAGTACGACGAGGTTAGTACGACGAGGAAGAGATCATTTTGTGAGGCTATGCCATGGACAAAGCCAAATTCTACACCAATAGGATGGTAGCACGTAGGAGGTGGACTTACCATCTCCATTCCATGTCAAGGTGAACCGCAGAGCTCCAAGACGAAGGCATATATTTCCAACACATGTATATTCGGGTCCCTGCGGTCTGCAATCTGTTGCACAGCTGAATGTCGGGAAAGGTGCCGCAGTGGGTCTCGTCGAAGGGAATGGGGTCGATGGCGAAGAAGAAGGAATGCTTGATGGAAATGTACTTTCAGTAGGGCGTGAAGATGGTAAACGTGAAGGTCTCTGTGAGGGACTTTGTGAAGGCTTTGATGAAGGGCGAGCAGAGGGTATGGTTGAGGGTCTCAATGATGGACGGGCAGACGGTCGAAGGGTTGGTCGGGAGCTCAATGATGGACGGGCAGACGGTCGAAGGGATGGTCGGGAGCTTGGACGGGCAGACGGTCGAAGGGATGGTTTCGATGAAGGTCGGGAGCTCAATGATGGACGGGCAGACGGTCGAAGGGATGGTTTCGATGAAGGTCGGGAGCTCAATGACGGACGGGCGGACGGTCGAAGGGATGGTTTCGATGACGGTCGGGAGCTCAATGACGGCGGACGGGCAGACGGTCGAAGGGATGGATCGCTCGATGTCGGCGACAATGTTGGTACCTCAGTGGGCAACAATGTTGGTACCTCAGTGGGCAACAATGTTGGTACCTCAGTGGGCAACAATGTTGGGACCAAAGTCGGTGACAAAGTTGGAACCAAAGTTGGTTGGGACGATGGAAACGAATTGCATATGTTTGTCACTTCAAACGTGTTCAAGGCAGTAGAAAGTGCGCTGTTGTATTCTTCCGAGTCTGGCGCTCGGTTCGCCACAACGTCACCAGTACAGAAACACTCTGTCAAACTGCTGCTTGTGGATGTCTGCAGTCGGCGTGATGATTCTTTGATAGCGGTGGTGGTGATTGCAAGGCTTGATGCATCTTGAGTGCGAAAGAGAACATTGGAAAAACCTGCATATGGATCCACATCCATTTCAAGTCGGCGGCCAGCGGATGTCGTTGTGGCGGCAAAGAGTGAACTCCCATCACATCCTCGACAAGTTCCTGTCACATGGTACGTGACATTATAGTCCTCACACTGGTTTTGTCCCACTGCCCCACTGCTGGGAGTAATTTTGACGAGCTGCACACTCTCAATGGTTTGATCCAGCGGATCACAGTAATCTTGACTGAGACTATTGTAAGTTGACAGGACAAGGTCGCCAACAGCTTGAAGTTCAGCACTGGTAACATCAGGCTCCAACGCAAGTGTGTACTGGAACTGTGTAGTGAATTGGGATACAGGGACTGTGCAGTCAACCACTGGGACCTCGGCGAAATCTAAGATCGGGAATGTGATGTTGAATGATTGCAAATTTGTTGCAAACAGAGTCAAAAGTTCATTTCTTGTCGGACTCTGGAGTGGGACAGATGCAATGGGACAGAAACATTTCGATGTCGCCACAGATTCAAGTTGACGCATCCACTCCTCGACTCCTTGCAAACGTCGTCCAACGGTCTCATCACTCAAGATTATCTCATTCGGGCAACCATTACATACACCATAGACATAGAGGAAGATATCAAGGGAGATATCAACGAGCCCAGAATCCAAAGTTCGCGCTGTAGGTGAGTTGGACACAGACGGTGCAGGCGACGCGGATGGTGCCTGCGATACCACTTGTTGTACTTTGCGTTCACGATAGCTCTGCAGTTTCCGTCGAGTCGAAGCATCGCTAACCACATCGGCTTCTACTGATTTAACAATGCGGAACTCTGGATTGCAAGCAGTCTCAGTAGTTTGATAAAATGCCCCAATCGACAATAGCAATGCCTGTTCAATGCTTTGGATCATTGCGTCTGTTAAGTCGGAAGAATTGGTTTGGAATCGCACGTAGATTCCAGTCTGAAATCGTGTTCCAAATTGACACTCTGCCACTGATAGGAGGAGTCCCAGGTCGACGGCGTTATTTATTGTTTGACCTTGTAACTGTCGAGAAGCCTGTCCAACAGCCGGTTCCGAGGTTTCATTGACTGCTTGACGATACGTATCAAGGAATTCCGCTTCATAAGGAGCCCTATCACCAATCGGGTGGGCAGGACAAAAACAGGAACCAATGCTTGAACCTCGAAGCGATCGGCCCGATATGGCCGTCATAGACCCATATTCCAAGACACGCCTCACGGTACCCGTGGAATTGACAACACTAACATTTGCCACCACTACCGGTGATGTTTCTGGTTCATCATAGAAACTCAAGTCGAGACCATCGCAATCACTGCATGTGCCCACCAATGCCATTTCTACTGGAATATTACCAATGGTGTTGTTCTCTCCCACAAGAATGATTATGGCAGACTGAAGTTGCCGTGAATAAGGATCGCAGTAGTCACGGGATAGCTCATTGTACGTCGTGACGTAGATATCCGCCAGCTCTTGCTGTAGGAGCTCATCTGATGCAAGGAGGTCAGTGTCGTTGGCATCTGGAACATACTCGACAATCACAATCATCTCAAAAATGCTTATATTTGAGGGGCAATCCATGGTCACAATCTCACTCACAAAGTCCAACCCGGTATCGACGATTCGGTAATAGTAATCAACAAAATCATCACGACTCAACACATCAGGATCGAAAAATACTCGGTTGCATCACACCCTATGCAACCGCCATCCACCTGGAAAACATATCACCTGGAGAGATGGGAATACCCTGCTTCAACTGGCGACCTCGAACTCTCCCGCCATCAATAGAAGAATTGTTGGTCAGAATCGTAAAGTTGGTGATTTGTCGATACTTGCTTGCTTGGCAGGTACTATATGTCTCATTGACCAATGAATTGTAGGTGTCAATCAAATCTTGACCCAATTCTTCTAATGTAATTTGGGTTGCATTCTCATTGACAGTCACCAAAATTTGTGAGGTGAACAATGGAATTGATAAGTTGACAGGACAATCAAATGCAAGCACTGTTGGTGCCAACGATGGTCGTTCCGTTGGAATGACAGCTCCAAATAGTGTCGTCACGCAGATGAGCTCTTGTGAGAGTCCCAACAAAGCAGACTCGTATGCTCCAAGAAACTCATCTTGGGATGGAGCACGACTTGCCACCACATTATCCGCGCTGGACGAGGAACAGGAATTTAAGGTACCATTTGCTGTGATATTGACAGTTGTGGAATTGGCTTCATCAAATATAGACACCGAGGATGATGTCGAATTACAACCTTGGCAAGTTCCATTGATCAAAAACTGTACCGTCAATTGATCATTGTTGGGTCCGCTTGCTTCACTCGCATATGTTACATTCGTGATCACTCGTGAGACAGGATCACAATATTGGCTCTGCTGAAGCATATCATTATATGTATTCAAAATGGCATCTTCCAGCAACGCTATATCGCTAGCGATCAAAGCTTGACAAACGACGCTGTAATCGACCGTGATGTTGGTTTCAAAACTTGTGCGTCCGCCTTCGCCACATCGAGAACTTGACGTTGTTTCCTGAATCCTTGTTCGGAAGTTAGTATTAGTATTGCCTTGTACCGATTTCTGCGCCAAACATGGTACAAGAAGAGTGGCTAATAGGAGGATAAACTTTCCACGGCAGTTGTAGCGTTGTTGACATTGGAAACGAGACAGATCCTTCATTTCAATTCATCGATTAACCTAATAGTGAAGGGAAAGGTTGTCGTTCTCTGCGGATAAGGCGACCTTGCAATTGGACAGGTTTCTCCACCTCAAGATACCTGGTACAGGTCGCAACTCGGAATTGGACACGACCCTAAAAATTTCACCACTTATGCCATCCTATATTTATTTGTGAAGGGCTATATGTTTTATTTCTGTTTATGCGATGATTGTAACTCGCCTGCCCGCCATGAAATGCGCTAACTGTAAGTGATTTACTGTTAGTCGGTTAATTTTGTGCCACAATGTTCTTTTGAGTTACCATTTCTCAAGTCCTCGGGAAAATTTATTCTAACCTGCACTAGTGGTACTTAACGAGCTGGCACTTTTGCCGCAAACGTCGGAATTGGCGCTCCACCCTGGTATTCGCGACATATTCTGCCTGGTTATGTTTCTGACGGGTAGACGTACGACCCCCCCCTTGTGTTCGATCTACCTAGTCCTTTTTCATTATCATGCATCGCTTCAAAGGCGGACAAGTCACAAGTTTGGTGTATATTCAAACACAGCAAATAAAACAACTTGGTGTGAGAAAAAGTACCTAATCAATATTGTGACCTATTTTGTGTGTTTATTCTTGCTCGCTTTGCTCTGAAATGCAATCATGCAAGGTCTTTTAGTCGCTCATAGTAAAGACAGTTTTTGTGTAAAAAGTGAGCTCGATCGGACGACATCAATCCATCAATTTTCCCCGGATGAGTAGTTCTAAACTGTGACAATATCCTGTTATGCCCAATCCTGAAGAATATGCAAGCAAGGGAACAAATGATCCCAAAGTAGGTAACTAAATAGCGGCCTAGGCCATTTCTCACACCACTTGCTCTCATGTTTCGCTCCACTCATTCTCTCGTAACGGACTGCAGAGCCATTGACATAGAGATTCAAACTGTTGCTTCTCATCACCAGTGGTTTTGCTGTTGATTTTTATTTTTCCACTCACCCTAGTCCAATCCAGTGAGTCCAATTATTCGACTTTACTGCAGTCCTGGCCTGGCACAACGAGTCACGAGTCACATTGGCACGACGGTAGAAGGAGGCGGTGGTACAAAAGGAATGCATGAAGATGGTGGACAAATATCGATTGTAGGTGATGTCGTGCCCGGTGCAACAGGCGCGGGGGTCGGTGGCGGAACCGTAGGCAGGATGGTTGGCAAAGTCGGTTTTGCAGAAGGCACTGGGGTCAATGGTGCAGCAGAAGGAGCGGCGGTCGTCATTGGTCCAGGTGATGGTAAACGTGAGGGTCGCTGTGTGGGAATTCGTGATGGCCTTGTGGAAGGGCGACCAGATGGTATAGATACAGGTTGCACTGAGGGGCTGACTGATGGGACTGCTGAAGGCTTTAATGATGGCCTATCACTCGACGATGGGCTTGTCGATGGTACAATCGATGGATTACTTGATGGGAGTTCTGACTGTGAGGGCCGAGCTGATGGAGTACTTGACGGGAATTGTGACTGTGAGGGCCGAGCTGATGGATTCATTGACGGGAATTGTGACTGTGACGGCCTAGTTGATGGGAGTTCTGACTGTGAGGGCCGAGCTGATGGATTACTTGATGGGAATTGTGACTGTGAGGGCCGAGCTGATGGAGTACTTGACGGGAGTTCTGACTGTGAGGGATTCGACGACGGATGAAGAGATGGCTGAGTCGAAGGCTTCTTAGAGGGGCTTGCTGAAGGATCCGTTGAAGGCGTCATTGATGGCATTTCACTCGACGACGGACTTGCAGACGGAATAATTGATGGTTGCCCTGACGGCCTTGAAGACGGATTTGTTGAAGGCTTTTCAGATGGGTATTCGATGGGCTTGTGATGGATCCGATGAAGGCGTTACGAGGACGGCCTATCACTCGACGAAGGACGTGCAGATGGAAGAAGTGATGGTTGTCCTGACGGGTTTGAAGACGGATTTGTTGACGGCTTTTCAGAGGGGGTATTCGAGGGGCTTGTTGATGGATCCGCTGAAGGCGTCGTTGAGGGCCTATCACTCGACGACGGACGTGCAGATGGTAGAATCGATGGTTGTCCTGATGGCTTTGAAGACGGATTTGTTGACGGCTTTTCAGAGGGAGTATTCGAGGGGCTTGTTGATGGATCCGATGAAGGCGTTGTTGACGGCCTATCACTCGACGACGGACGTGCAGATGGAAGAATCGATGGGCGAGGCGAAGGATTTGAAGATGGAACTAGGGATGGCGGAGCTGTTGGAAAGCTTGAAGGGAATGCTGACGGCTCAGAAGACGGATTTGTGGACGGCTTCGACGATGGTGGTTTTGAGGGGCTTGCTGATGGAACCGTCGAAGGCTTCGATGAAGGTCTCTCACTCGACGACGGACGTCCCGATGGAATAATGGAGCGCCTGGCAGAAGGATTTGAAGATGGAACTAGGAATGGCGGAGCAGACGGATGAATCGAAGGTTTTACTGAGGGCTTGGAAGAGGGATTTGTGGACGGTTGGGCAAAAGGGGTACCTGAAGGCTTTGTGGACGGGCCTGCGCTTTGCACAGGCGCCAAATTCGTTGGAACGAGCGTTGGTGACAACGTTGGGACAAGTGTTGGTGACAAAGTTGGAACCAAAGTCGGTGACAAAGTTGGAACCAAAGTTGGTTGGGACGATGGCAACGAGTTGCATATGTTTGTCACTGCAAACTCGTTCAAGGCGCCAACAAGCGCGCTGTTGAATTCGGTGGTGTCTGGGG
>SWEM01000295.1:0-37276 GCA_019593585.1 Nitzschia palea | reverse complement strand
GCTGCTTTTCATGCAAGTTATTGTTGCATTTCTTTCATATTGTGAATTGCTTTCTCGTGCTTGCTGCTTGAATGCAGTCATTTGATGACTTGAATTCTTGTTTGCATGAATTAAATGTTGTGCTAAAACATTTTAAATGGAATGCAAGCTACGTATGATCGAAAATGCAGTACGATGACGACAGTGAATGTGATACAGAGTTAAATGAAATTTAATTACTATTATTCTCAAAATTTAACTTGCGCACATGCGCTTCATGCAACATTGCGCCTCGTGCGTAAACGATCACGGTACCCCCTGTTTCACAACGTAAAAAACTTGCATGCGCGCCAAGAATTTCTGTCGTCGGTCAACAGGGTTTCTGTTGATTTCTAACAGAACATGTTGTCGCGAATGCAAGTTTTCCTGTTGTTTCAAGCAAGGCAAAACTTAAATATGCTACCACACTGATGCGCAGGTGACTCGTCAGAGCGACGGTACTATCGTGTCTACACCCATAACAACGAGTCGATGGTTATCAAGTGAAGATGAGTGTTCGTGGTTAGGCGTTGCCTGCCAAGGAGTGTCTGCTGTTACAGGGTTGAGTTTGCGTAAGTCCTCTTGTGAATTTGTCATCGACCCACATTCTCCGAACTCCTTCTTATATTTCTTGATGATGCTCTTGTCGTTGGTGCATAAAAGTGGGACAGGGCTTGACAGGATCACTTCCTAGTGAACTTGCAATTCTCTCCAGTTTGCAACGCATCTCATTGCCTAAGAACTTCCTCACAGGCACAATTCCAGTGGCATATGTGAACAACTTGGTTGATTTGGAAGTCTTTGACAACATTTTGACAGGTAATATTCCTATGCCATTGTCTATTCGAGTTGATGATGGGAGTGGTTTTATTTATGGTTCGACAGGCTTCGAAAACGACAACGTTACGACGAGTACGATGCATGCAGACAACGTTTCGACGAGTACAGTGCCTGACGGTTTTACATATCCAACTAATACAATGACGCGGCTGACGAATTTAAATGCTGGTAAGAACCGCCTGAGCGGGGAACTTGATACTCGAATTGGGCTCATGACGGGCCTGACCAGCGTCTCCCTCTCCGACAACAAGTTGGTCGGAAGCCTCCCCACTGAGATCGGGAATCTAGCTCGCTTGGAATACTTGAGAATTGGGGGCAATATGATGACTGGAACAATTCCAGACGAAATCTTCAATATTTCCCGGCTACTGTTTGTCGATGTGACAGAAATGGGACTGACTGGAACTTTGAGTACGCTCGTGGGCCAGTTAACTGAACTGCAGTCCCTTAGAGTTAGTACAAACCAACTCACAGGCACTATTCCCGTGGAGTTGCAAAACCTATCCAGTTTGCACGAGGTCACTCTCCAATACAATCTGTTCACTGGGCAGGTTCCAACACAGCTTTGTTCGATGAGTATTGTAGTTCTTGAAGCAGATTGTGATCCTGTGGACAATCCACCTAATCCTTGCTCGTGCTGCACTATGTGCGTTGGCCGCGATCAACAAACATAACTGGTTCCTTTGTTCTTTGTCCCTAATTCATACTAACGTGAGTAGTTTCAATGTTTCGAACACATGTCCAATGCCATTGTGAGTAGCAGGTCTGAAAAGTTATAGTGCTAATCGAAAGCTGTGTAGAGAGAAATCTCCGCACTGTTTCGATGACTTTTACCAAACAAGTATAAAGCTTCTGAATTTTGCGTACAGTTTACGTTTTAAAACATGGGACTAACAAACTCTATCATGTTATTCCTTCTTGCCTCTACCTGTAATGGCTGCCAAAAGGCCTCCCATTCGTTTCTTGGGAGATTTTGGTGCAGCATCATCACTGGATGATTCAGTCGCTGTCGACTGAATATCTCCCAATAAACCACCCATGGGTGGTCGTTTGGGTGGCGCTTCATCGTCACCGCCGCTACCTTTGGCAGCGATGGCTGCCAATAGTCCACCACCTATTCGTGGTGCTGCTGGTGGACCACCGGGATCGTTGCCGCCTTTGGCAAGGGCACCAATCAGTTGGGTAGGTAGTTTGGGGGGTGGAGCAACGGAGTCGGTCGTACCTCCACCACGACTATCAATGGAAGCCATCAACCCAGCGGTAGGGGGACGCGATGGTTCCGGTTTTTCCCGAGGTGCTTCGTGCCCTCCCCAATCATCATCCTGCTTTCGACGTTCTAACTCTTCCACGGTCAAAAGATTAGATTTCTTGACTGTCTCGACGTTGTAAACAGCCTCTGCCGGGAATCCATAGTCGTCACTATAATCGATTTCCAAATCTGCTTTGAGAGGACATTGCTTGCCGACCAATGGGCAACCCCCACCTGGCTCCCCTCGCTTGGCATAGGGGTGGTTTCCAGGAGGACCATATTGATCAACGTGTTGTTGATATTTATCGACCAGTTCCTTGAATTTTGATCGGTGGGATTCATGCCACATCCACTTGCGCTCGGACATTTTGTCATTGGAAGCTGCCTTCCATTTGGCACCAAGTTGCTTGAGATGTTCATGCAACGCTCGTTGTTCTGTTAGGGTTAACCCCGTCGCCCGCATACTTTCTAGCGATGAGGGATGCATCGACTCGATCAATGCTGGAGGAGTACGGAGTAGCTGAAGAATGTTCGTGCGCTTAAACTTTCGCACAATTTGTTGTGGAAGGGATTTGCCATTAGGTGTCACACCCTGGATCATGTCTTGCTCACTCAAATCTTTAATATTGACTGGCATATGGCGACGAATCTTGCGCAAAGCTTCTTCATTGTCAGGCCTCACTCGTTCTTCCCATTGTCTGGCCTTTTCCACTAGTTCGAGTGCCCATTCCTTGGTCAACATGAGTGCGTTATTGTACTTTTCTAATTCGTCCGAGAGTTGCGAGTATTCCTTTTCTAGCGAGGCCATCTCCTTCATATCCATGGTAGATCCCATCTTGCTGGCTACCACCTTGATTTCTTCGGTAATCTCGGCAACTTTGGCCTTGGCCACGGCGTAGGATATGTCTTCTTTTGGTAAAGCAATGCCATTTTGAGCCAATTGCTTCTCGAGACTTAAAGAACGCTTCTCAGCATGAAATAATTCTCGGATCAACTTCGAATCGATCGCCGATTCGGGCTCGAGCAGATTGAGTTTTTCACGAATGGACGCCATGAGGGCCTCGTCTTTGGCTTTTGCTCCCCCTCCTCCTCGACTTACAATAACACTAACTCGTTTTGCCTTAGCAGGCGTAGCCGATCCCCCACCACCTCCAGAATGCTCGTATTCCGCTTCCTGTGTGAATCCATAGTCATCATCGTAAAGTATGGCAGCATCTGCCTTTACTGGACACTGATTACCAATGAGAGGACAACCCCCTGCTTGTGGTTCATTGCGCTTGGCATAGGGATGATTGCCTGGAGGTCCATACTCTTGCACGTGTTTATCGTACGCAGTGACCATCTCTTTGAACTTGCTCTTGAGACTCAAGAACCATGAATACTTGCGTCCAATCGAGGGATCTTGCTGCAGGTCATGCCAAGTGTCACCAATATCCTTGAGGTGTTGATGCAAGGCTCGTCGTTCCGTCAACGTGAGGCCTGTACTTCGCAAGCCTTCAATCAAGGATGGGTGCATACGCTCCAAATCATTGGGATCAACCCGTATCAACTGAAGAACATTGGTTCGCTTGAATTTCTTGGCATAATCTTTGGGAAGAATCTTTCCATTTGGAGTTGGCTGAGAGGTCAATTCTTCTTCTGTCATATTCCGGATGTTCACTGGCAAGTAGCTGCGAAGCTTTCGGAGAGCTGCAATATTATCCACTTCTATACTTTCTTCCCATTTCTGTTCGGCCATGCGTTGTTCCTCGGCAAATTCATCCGTCAGCATCATGGCTGTGACATACTTGGACATTTCTTCCTCCAAGGCATAATATTTCTTTTGAACTACAAATTGATCTTCGGTGCTTGTCGCCAACGCTTTCATTTGTTCTTGAAGTTCAGCAATCTTGTCCTTGGCCACCTCGTATGGGATATCTTCAGACACTGCAATGCCATTTTGCTTCAATGTCTTTTCTAGTCTTGCTTGGTGCGCTTCGACGGCCTGAAGTTCTCCTAGAATCTTCTTTGTATTGGCAGAGTGAGGTTCTGGGATGTTGTGCCTGTCAATAAAATCTTGGGAAGCAGGAGTTGATTTTGCCGGTGCAGATGATGTCGTAACCAAGGCCGGCTCACTTGCGGACGGTTTCTCTTGCTCCGAATCCCATCGTTGCTGCGTTGGGGGTGAAACGGGTTGTTCCGGCGTAGTAGTTGCTGGTATGACTTTGTGTGCCATGCGCTCGGAATCTTGTACCTCGGTCCTTTGACTATATGAAGCTTCTGTTTGTTCATTTCTCCTTCGCTCGGCCTCTTCTGCATCTCTAGCTGCTTTTTCGGCTTGTTCGATTCTTCGACGTTCTGCCTCTTCTGCATCTCTTGCTGCTTGTTCTTCCTGTTGAATCCTTCGACGTTCTGCCTCTTCGGCGTCTTTTGCCGCTTGTTCGACTTGTTGGATCTTTCGACGTTCTGCTTCTTCCGCATCCCGGGCTGCTCGTTCGGCTTGTTCGATCCTTTGTCGTTCTGCCTCTTCTTCTTCTCGAATACGTTGTGATCTTGCTTCTTCTTGGAGACGACGAGCCTCCTCTAGCCGTTGCTGTTGTTGTCGTTCTTCCTCTTCTTTTCGTTCCTTTTCCAATCGCTCCAGCTCCCGTTGTGCTTCCTCGGCTTTTTTTCGTCGTCGTTCGGCCTCTTCTTCTGCCTTTTGGCGGCGTTCGGCGTCCAAGGCTGCCTTGCGTTGTCGTTCGGCTTCTTCTCTCTCGCGCTGCATTCGTTCCAATTCTTCTCCCTTGCGTCGAATTTGCAACTCTTGTTGCCATTCATCGTATTCTTCCATCTGTGATATATATTCGGTTTTTTTCTTTTCAAGCTTGGAAACATCTTTGCCATCGTTTTCTGCCTCTTTGATCATTCCTTCGAGCTTTTGCAGTTTCTTTTTGAGTACCTTGAACTCTTTGGACCGTTCCTCCTTGCGTTTGGCCTCATCTTCGGCGTCCTTCTTTTCCGCTTGTTTCTTGCGAAATTCTTCAATGCGTTGTTGACGCATCCGTTCCTTTTCATCCATGACTGGTTCGGGTTCGGGTTCTGGATCGGGGGGTGGTGGTTTAATTTCCGAGACGCGTTTGGCCTTGAGTTCAGCGGCTCGTTCACGTAACAATCGTGCCTCTTCTTCCAGAGCCGCGGCAGCCGCCGCCTTTTGTTGAGTCTCGCGTTGCTCCTGGGCACGACGTTCTTCTTGTTCCTTTCGTTCTCTTTCCGCTGCTGCTTGTTGTTGTTGTTGTTGTTGTTGTTGTTGCTGTTGCTCCAATAATCGTTGCTGTGCCGCGACACGTTCTCGTTCGGCGGCTGCTTGTGCTTGTTTGGCAGATGCCGCTTCTTCTTGTTCGGCCAATCGTTCCGCCTCTTGGGCTTCTTCTGCCAAGGCTTCGGCTTCTTCGGCTTGGGACAAGGCGGTTTGAACGGCATCCGCCGTGGCTTGGGATTGCATTTCTTGCATGACCACTTCTTCCAGTTCGGCTTCGTATTGTTCCTTTTTCTTGGCCAATTTCTTGTATTCTTTGGAACCGGGCGTTTCGGCCGCCAACAGCTTGACCACCTTTTCCAATTTCTTTTCCAAAATTTCGGGAGTATGTTCCTTTTTCTTGGTCGCCGCCGCCGACGAAGTAATTTGTGCTTCGGCTTGTTCCTTTTGCAATTGTTGGGCCTTGGCTCGCATGGCCGCGGCTTGTTGTTTCAAGGCAGCGGCATGTTGGGCCAAATCGGCCGCTTTGCCAGTGCCACTAGTAGTTGTACTAGTAGTCGTACCACCCACCATGGAGGTTCGTTCCCAGGAATCATGATGTTGTTGTTGTTGTTGGTTTTGTTTGATGGTACTGGTTCGATCTTCGGCAATTTTCATGATGGTATCGGATTGTTCTTGGAGTTTGCGGACTTGTTCTTCGGATTCGACGCGTTGTTTATTGGTTTGACGGCGCATCAAGGTTTGTTTGCGTTGTTCATCTTCCGTCAATAAATCTTGTCGGGGTTGACAACGAATCTTGGCCAAGGCATCGGCTTGTTCCTTGCGCAATTGCATGGACTTGTTGCGGCCAGGAACCCGAATGGTCGGGGGTCCCACCCTTCTTCCCCCGGCCGTGGCCGCCATGCGCAAGGCGGGAGGAAGTAAATCCAAATCACTGGGAGTACTAGTATTCGGCGGTGGCATGATGATGATGATGCAATACAATAAGAGATAGCAAGTATATCAAAGTAGGAAATGAAAGGCGTGATAGAAAATCAACTTTTGCTTGGGCTTGGAAAAAGAGCGAAAGGAAGACTGCCAAAGGATTCGTTGCACTACTACTGTCACCACCCACCCAATGGGACCGATGGAATGAGTAGTATCAATAAAAAGCAATGCCTTGGGTTATGTCTACCGTGGCATTCACAACACTTGCTGGGTGTATCCACAGAGATTGTACCACCAAGGGAGTAGTGAAGGCCTGGTGGATCTTGCGAGAGCGGAACAACAAAAAAAAGTCTTTTTCTAGTTGGATTCTCGTCATCGGTCTTTGTGCCTACATTTTTGAAAATGTCGCTCGCGCAAAAGTCTTCTGTCCGCCAACGGGGGTTTCGAATGAATCGAAACGGCGAAGCTGTATCTTGGACTCGTCGGATTCAATGCGTTAAAGTTTCGAATCCCGCAGGCATGGTTCCCAGTACAGGTACGTGCCACAAGTACTGTAGCTGGTCCACGGACCAAACGTCATTGCGAAATCGCCAGCCATCGTGCGGGTCCCGTCAAACGGGGACCATGGACAAAAAAAAAGTTCCATCGTGTGCACTATTAATTCCTTGGACGGTAGAAAACGATTTACCAACGGTACCGTTCCTTCTCTTTGGATTGTCCTTGCGTTTCCTCCTTTGATAGAGACTTTGGTTTTCGAGAAGCAACCACTCCATCGATAAACCATGGGAGAAGAAGAGGAATCGACTGTTCCTGCGCCCGTCGTCAATGATGGAGACGAGAGTTCTCTTTCGAAACCAGATACTAATATTACCGTTACAACAACAACAACAACGTCCACTACGGAAACAACTGACAACGGTACCGACACTACTGCCACCAAACCATCGACCCCTTCATCAACCACCAATATTACCAACGATACTACTACTAACACCAACAGCAACAGCAACAGCAATCCAAAACCAACCGAAATCTTTGCTCCTGGTGATCATGTGATTCGATGGGAAATGTTACCCATTGCTTGGCCGATTCAAATTCATGGCATTGTACTCAGTGTTTCGGATGCTACGGTAGTATTGGTTGATTTTGGATTGACAGCTGCACCCCAAGAAAATATGGCGGCTCAGAGTCCTACAGCAGCAGCAGCGGCAGCAAGTAGTGCAACTACCCCTGCAACATCACCATCGGCGTCTTCCAAGCGACTGGACGAAACTAATGGAGAAACAGAAACAGAAGGAGCAGCCGAATCCAATCGCAGCAGCAACAAGAAACCATCCTTCTTTTCCAGTGATCCCAAAGAAATGGAAGCGGCTCGCAAGGAATTGATGGAAAAATCGGCTGCCAGCAGCAAGAAAATATTAAAATCCTTTCAAAAACTACATCCACAAACCAACAAGAAACGATTGAATGTCTTGGTATTGGAAGATCCGGCCGAATGGAAAAAGTGGAAAAAGGTCAATTATGAAACGGGCTTTTTTGGATTTGGTGGCGGTAAAGACACAGGTGCCGCCACTACCGGTAGTGACGATGGCCTGGATCCCACTACTCTTCAAGATGAAACGCAAAAAGACGAGAGCAACACCTGGTGGAACAAGATGAAATTTGGTCGTTCTGGTGCCAAAAAGGCATCCTCCTCCAATTTGACAGCGAGTCAACACAGTGATGACACGGCCACCGAATCCAAAACAGAATCCTCGAGTTGGTTTCGACGACCCATGACCAGTACCAACAGTACGTTGCAACACAGCGAGTCGGGAGTTTCGATAGCCAGCTCTACCGCGAATGATGAAGCCACAGCCAGCAGCAATAACAACAATAGCAAGGAGGAGGTGGTATCCGCGAAACAATGGTGGAATAAATTCACCAACACTACTTCCTCAATCCAAGATGCGAATGGTGTCAAGCCCGTTTCACCTACCAGTAACAACGGTACTCTGGGTATTGCCGATCTTGAGCCGGAAGAACCATCCAATGCTACAAAAGTCGAGGAAATCAACAAGGGCCCTCCAGTGTTTGAAATGGAAATGGAAGATGAAGAAATTGTTGACAAATCTGAAAATCAAAAGACCCCACAACTCGAATTGGAACCAGAAGAATCTCCTGACAGACCCAGTGACTCGGAACAACAACAAGAGAAAAAGTCACCCTCCGCTTTTATGAATCCTGCCATGGCTCGTCTTATGGAATCGAAAAAAGACGAACAAAAACAAGAATCATCTCGCAAGGGCTTGTTTGGAAGGAGTACTCCCTTTTTTGGAAAATCCAAAACCAAAGAGACCACGGAAACTCCAAAAGATACGAAGGCCAAGAAAAAGCTGGATCTACCCAAGGCTGATCCTCCCAAACTGGTCTTGGCCCGTACCCGTTGGCTTTTAGAATATGGTGAAGCCGTTCTTCCACCATATCATGCCTTTCATTCCAATTCGGAATGTATCGCCGTCTTTTGCAAAACTGGATATTGGACTAATTTGCAAGCCGATGTCTTTTTGTATTCGACTTGTGTGGGTAATGCCAAGACCATGGGTGTGGCTACCATGGGAGTTGCCGCCAGTGCACCATTCTTGGCACCCGTCATTGCTGGACTGGGTATTGGCATGGTGGCTGCTCCCTGGTTAATCCTCCATTCCTCGAAACAACAAGCCGATGATATAACCCTACGAATGACGGACCAATTCTGGGCCCAAGCCGAACCAGAAGTCTTTGTGGAATGCATTGAACATTGGAGTAAACTGGATGACTATTACAAACGATTGGAACAACAAGCTGCTGCTGCTCAAAAACAACAGGACAACAACGACAAACCGCGAGTTGTTACGCTGTAAGACTACAATTATGATACAACAACACGAATACACTAGTACTATAATGAACATGTTTGTTTGATCCATTATTATATTTCTTTTTCTATCTCATGCTTTATTCTATGGTGCTATCACAAACACGCGTCGATCTCCCAGAAGGTCGTTAGTCATCCATGTATACACAAACTATCGTGGTTGGCCAATGGGACACTTCATGACAAAAACTTTACCGGTAGTCCCACTCGTCGCTTGTCCCACTTATTTGACTGGACAAGTAGTCATGTACTACGTATAGTAACAGCGAATCAACCAGCAACGGACCTTCTTGTTTCTACTAGAGTTTGTTTTATGCCTCCGTAGGACCTAGATTAGTCGCTGCTCTACTACCGATAGTATGTACCGTAATGGGTACCATGCACGGTTCCAAGAACGACACGTGGCATATCGATACATTCGAAGGTCAACTACGTATTTGGCAAAGCGCAGTCTACGGATACGATTCCGACGACCGGGACATTTCCATTGAACATAAGCCCTCATTTTTTCAGATGTACAACTGCACCATCCTTCGTACAAGTCTCTTGGGCCTTTCGGATCTATGTTCACATTTCCTACTACTAACTGGTACTATTTACATATATTGGACAATTTTATATTGATCCTTCGGTTCTCATTCCGAGAATTTTCGTCAGTACCTGTAGAGTGACTCTGTCCTGAATTGGAGCACTCACGGCCATGTTGAAACAGTTGTAGTACCATGGGAAAAGGGATTTCGTCTTGCATTTTGTGACTGTTAAGAGGAAGTAGACTAACGATAGTTAAGCAACCATCTGCCAAGCTTCGATACTAGTACTCGGATATAGAACATAGTCAGCATTTCTCGGCCAGGGGCTAAATTTAGTTGACCGCATGAAAAATCGACACTAAAAACTCTAGTAATAGGACCCACTTTAATCTATTAACAAGTACCCGGTGAGGTGGCTACCTGGACATCCCCCCGGATGAATACAGGATTTTCCCCCGTAGTTGGGTCCACCACACTTGCTTCAACATATATCAAACCCCTTCTCATGGCATCATAGAGACCAACAACATTACTGATCACAGATCCATCCTCACATAGTGCTGCATTCTGAAGATTTGCTCCATTGAGAATAGAGGCCGAAGATGCTCCTGGATCTCGGGACGACAATGAGGTAACAAAGACATTCGTTGAATTTCCCGATGAAATGCAGTTCAAGGAGACGTTGTTGATGGAAGGAACATCGGCAATGAAGATACTATAATCCATCTGTGTGAAGCCACTTTCAAAAGCAATATTTAGGACCCCACGTCCTGATGAGGAAGGTTTATCACCGACCACGTTGGCAGGACTGAGAATTGCACCACCCGAGGGTTGGAAGGGGCAAGCAAGTCCTGAAGCTGACATTGCCACTGATTCAACGGCCCCATTCGCTGTGGAACCTTTTGGCGCTTTTGTTGCCTTTGTAGCCTTGGGAGCCTTGGATTCTTTTCCACCTTTTTTACCAGCTCCGCCACCTTTTTTACCAGCACCGCCATTTCCAGCTTTTGGAGCCTTTGATTCTGTTCCATCCTTGCCAGCTTTTGGAGCTTTTGATTCCTTCAAGGTACCACCATCAGAAGCTTTTGGAGCTTTTGACTCCTTCGCGCCACCATTTCCCTTGTTGGCGTCTTTTCCATTGTTTCCAGCTTTGGGGGCTTTTGACTCCTTTCCGGCTTTTGGAGCTTTTGACTCCATTCCACCTTTTGGAGCTTTGGGAGCTTTTGACTCCTTTGTTGTCTTGTTATCTTTTGTACCCTTGTCGCCTTTTGAAGTTGTTTGAGTCGTCTGCTGGAGGGATGTAAATCGTGCCAGCCGAATCTTGTGTTGACGAGCTCGACGAGCCCGACGAATTGTCCTTTGTTCCTTTGGCATCCTTGTTATCCTTGCCATCCTTGGCAGTAGCGGCGGAAGCTACTTCGGGCACAAAATATGGTAGACTTGATGAAGTAGCTGAAGATACCGAGTCCTTTTTGGCCCCTTTGGGTTCGCCTTTGGCTTCCACATGGAAACAATCTTCCGTCAAGACCAAGTATATTACAAGTATGACGAGGAAAAACGATGGTTTAATCATGGTTTCCTCTATCTATTTCTCACTTTCTTTTGGCTTTTATCGGGAGGACGGGCGTGTTGAGAGATGGTTTACAAAACGGGAAGGTGATCTACCAAACGCTGAAAAGGCGCTTGCACCATCCAACTTCAAAATGTCCTCTTGGCCATTGAATTTCCCTTTCGTGCCATTCATGTCACACCTCAATTTCGCTAATTAAATAAATTTAGGTCCCACATAATTGGCACGACTTTTGCACGTGCTGTGGACAGTTTTGGCAGGACACCCTAAACTTTACTTATTTCCATCTACACGGAACTCTAGAAATTTGGGGACACATTCTTTAGGCACGAACAGATATCCATGTGTTAACACGTCGACAAAAATCTCCATAAATTCTACTTTTTCCAGGGCAAGAAAACAGAAAACATGCTCCATTAGGCTAATTCAATATCAACTGCAAGTGCAGGCACAAGCACCGTCATCGTTTCTAGGCAGCAATCGAACGACCCAACTACCGGTAATGCTAAAGGTAGTACAGCAAACTGTAATAAAGTGAAGCAAGACAACAAATAATAAAACAGCAACTTTACAGTATTTTTAAATGTACACTTGACCTCGGATGTAGGTCGAGGCACTATCGTTACTAGCGACACTAACTTCTAGATAGACAAGACCCTCTTGCATGGCAGAACGTAACCCCTCAATTGTCGCGGTTGATATTCCGTAGCAGGAAATTCCAAAGAGATCTGCTGATCGAATATATCCCTGTTGCTCGATCCCTGTTTGATTCGCATCAATAAAGGCAACAAGATCTCCAAGTCCGGCTTCACCTTGACCTGGAGCTCCACAATATAATCCGGCATCATTTACAAAGTTTGCCAAGCCTGCGAACAGCGAGTTCGTTACTTTGATAGTGTATTCCATGGTGCCAGCAAGAATATCGAATGAAAAGCTCATTGCGGCTGCCGCATAGATATCGCCACTCTCGGGTGGAACCACCTGTTGCCCAGTCGCCAAGACTGGTACCCGTCCGAGAACAACACTTTGGGCGCGGAAAAAACCACCGCTGGCACTGACCAAATCTCCACAGCACACAAGCAACACTACTGTAGCTAATAACGAGCAAGACAGATATCGTCGCATCATCATGGTGAAAACGTTTTCTTTCGGGAGAATGTTTTGTATTGGGGAACGTTTCAACTTTCGGAAAGGCGACCCTTGGCCCAACTTTCGTGACCCATACGCGACAGGTACCAGTGTCTGCCTGTTCTATGAAAACCCCAATTTTTGGGAAATTTTTTTGGCATCAACGATCCAAATTTGACCCGATCGATCATAGTAGTAAAAATTTAGTTAAAATAAGTAACCCTTCTAGGGACGAATTTTATTCATTTCTCTTGCCACGACCCAAGTAAGTACCAGGTACGAGGTAACATGTACCAGGTACCATACCTATGTCCTATATCTTGGTCGTCTTGACAACTCGAACTGTCACGGACACACTGCCGTCGAAGTCGTTTTTCCTTGGTTTTTTGACGTAGCGTGGAAGGAAGTCCTTTCTTCACAACCTTCCGACATCCTGAAGAAGACGTCGGGCTGTCCACCATCCGACCTCGTTGACAAAGGCTGCCAACCATGGTCGAATGGTATCATCCACTTGTTTGTCATATTTCATTTGATCGTATGCTTCCGGAGTGCGTTTCCCTCGTGGATCGGAGGATCCTCGACGACTCCATTGTTCCCAGGTACCTCCATAATGATGAACTACCAAAAGGGAATTGGCGTTTAATATCCACAGATCTTCCTCACCACGACAATATTCCTTGATTGGTAAATGAACCATGACTTGTTCCGTGGGGACAAACAAGGACGAATCCACGCGCGACACATCAATCAAGGCCTTGGAAATCTTGTTGATAGATTTTTTCGATCGACCCGCATGCCATCGCCAACGAAGGGTTTGAAAGTCCATGGGATCAAATCCCCAAGGAATGGGAGTATTTTTATTCACAGTGATGAGTTCAGAAGAGTCACTTTCCTTGACACCAAACGTTAATCGTGCCATTGGAAAGCAAGGAGACGATTCGATTTGTTCAGCAAGAAGTTTGGATTCCTGTTCTACGGCATGCTTGGTCTCTGGATTGTCGTCCAAATCATCCTGGATCACCTGGTTTCGCGGCTTTAAATAGTCCAAAACAGTCATGGAACTCTTTTCCTTCTGACGTCGGAGATAGGCGTAATGTCGATGAGAATGGGGGTTGGGTTGAATGTATTCATCGGTGTCCACCAGTGCCACCCATGTTCGTCCTTCATATTTTAATCGGGCCATACAACGAGCATAAAATTCTTCTTGTCGTTGACGGAACAGCCGAGTCAAGGCGACGGGTGTCATCTCTTGGACATGGGCATCCATCAATCGAGGGGGCATGAAATCAACTTCAGACCATTCTGTAATTTCTATACGGTCCTTCCATCGCTCCAATATAGTCGACGGGCTGGTTTTTGATCGGGGATCAATGGCAACAATGAGGCGTCGTAATGGAAGGGCGTGATAATGATAGGCTAGCCACTCAATCAAGTGAGCATTGTCGTCCATGAACATTAGGCAGGCACTAAAGCTCTCCTCCACCGGCTGTTGATTTTGTTGTGATTGTCGTTGCTTCCGTCGTGATAGTTCGTATTCTTGTAGATCCGTGGTAGTCACAGAGGACCGTTGTTGTGTGACTTGTTCCTTGTCAACCATAACAGCAAATGCCGAATCATTTTTAAAGGTAGCCAGAGTGTCACCAACACCCAATCCTCCCAACACTTGTTCTTTGGAGGGTCCATCGAAATGCCCAAAATCCATTTTGACCATGTGGTATAATTGTAGAAACAAAATTGCAATCATCAATAAAAGAGTAGAGACCCCCGAATAACCAGTGTTGCAGCATCCATATCTTGCTTTCATTATTGTTCTTGACGCAGCCCGTAGAAAGTTTGGTTGATAAAAGTAACACGAAGAAGCGATGTCGGCAAGCATGGTGGTTGTAGCAAAGAAATTGCCTGTCAAATCGGAGTATTTCCTCTGTCGCAACGGCTTTTCGATTTTACCGATTTATATATTTTATTGAATCAGTCGACCTACCGGACCCGAATAGTGGTCCTCCTACAAGTTAGTGGTTCATTCACAGTCAGTGACAACAGAACGGCTTGCTCATCCCATCCATAATGCCTTCAAACAAGTCAGCAATATGCTCTATGAAATGTTGTATCTTTCTGGATCATGATGGCCATATTGTTGTACTACCAACAGTCCGGTAGTACTACGCACTACTGGTGGTACTACTAACTAACGCACCACGTGCTCACTAGCTGACAGATCATGCGATTGTACTGTTTGAAGGTGTAGCGTACATGTAGTACCGAAGGAGGACTAATGAGATGCAGGTAGCGCTTGAATGAGCAAACAACGCCGGCCCACCATAATGGATCATCGACTGCGGCTGCTGGCGCATGCATGTCCGTCATGATGCGCTCCTCGGCTGACAAGGAACAACAAGCAACCGCCGCCCACCACACGCACGAAGCTGCCGCGATCTGCCATGGCGATTAGCCCGCTCCTCCTGACCATTAACAGAACAACAAAGAGTAATCAAAACCGAACCTGGTAGTAAACTCCATGTACTCCTGGTACTAAAAAGAATACCAGTAGTACTAGTAGTAGTCCCTGCAATACTACTTCTTCTTCTGCCTTGATACCAGGTAATAGTAGTAGCACCAGGTGCCGATACCGGTTGTACCTGGTACATGGTACCACGTACAAGGTACTCTTAATATCTCTCTAATGTCATCTTGCATACAAGTGGTCTTTGCGTGAAGTTGTTTTGCCGACAGAGAACCCTTGTACCTCGAATTTTAGCACTTCAAATAAGGTTCGTCGCAACATCGGATAAATTTATTTCGGATATTTCGATAGTGCCTTGTTCTCTCTACGCCATACCAATTCCTCCTTGTTTTCTATATGGACCAGTTGAAGATATGTCTACTTCCTATATGGTAGTGTTTTTAGCGGTAGGTATTCTCGGAGACCAGGTTTTCGGGATATAAAAAGGCTGGTACCTGGACACAAATGATCGTGATCCAGTGAAAAAAGAGTGCTTTTGACCAAGTAATAAAAGAGTAGTGAACTTCTCATCACCAGGAACAACGACTAGGTTGGCTTCTATGAAAATGCATCGAAACAAACAATAACCGCACTCGAAGCAAAACTGCTTGGCGAAAGTAACTGTACGTTTTGCTGTTGCTAGGAGAGCGATGTACTACCGGTACCGGTAGTCCAACATGCAGCCACGCACCAACAAGAGCCAAGGTGCGATGGCATGGAGGGTGAAACTTGAAAAATCCTCCTCTGTACCTAGTACTACTTGTGTAATCATGTAAAGATGATGATGGTAGGCAACAAAAAAGGTTCAAAACTTTCAAAATATTCTAAGTAGCTTTTAGAAAGCGTGTTGTTCAAGTTGTGATTGTTCTTGTCGTGCTAGCAAAAGACCGCGTAGAATACGGACGCTCTTGAGACCAGCCGGTGTCAAGAACATGTGAGCTGCTCGATCCACAAGTTCCGACAATCGTGAATAATCACACTCAATACTAGTTCCACTAGTACTAGCAGCTGTCGTGGTGGTGGTCAAAATGGCTGCCAATGTTTCACAAGCTGCTGATTGTACGTGAATGGAATCAGGATGGGTATCCATGGCAGACATGAGTAACTCAATGCCATATTGCTGAAGATAGGGAGCATGGGGCATTCGTTGCAAGGTAGAACAACATGATTCGAGAATAGTTGAATTGTGCAGAAACTGTTTGATGACATGACACAAAATGCGATCACCTCCATACTTGGAAATAACCACTTGATAGTAGGCATCCAAAGCCATTCTGGCAATCATGGCACATTGTGCCTCGACAACTTCCTCGGACGCCGTCTCCTCGGTGGCTTCGGCCAAAAGTGTCAGTATCGCCTTGACTTCCTTGGAACTTGAGCGTTGAGCAATAGTCAATGCCATGACCTCATTTCTAAGAGAAGAAGATGATGATCCCCAGTTCGAAGACGAGGATGATAGTAAAGGAGCGGGCGGAAGGAGGGAACTCAAACTTGACAATGATGTGGAGGATGCCGTAAGAGAATTGACGGAAAGATATCTTCTGTCAGGAGGAATTGGACTTTTGTGGAGTACTTCTTGTTGATTTTGATTCTGCTGCTGCAGTCTCGAACGAGAAAGGACACGCCTCCCAAAGAGAGGAGATAATGGTTGACCACCTCCTGTCCCACCGGCGGCGAAACGTGATTTCTGCATGCTTTGAGTATTCTGGCTATCCCGCCGAGACGAAAGTTTGCTGACCATTGTTTTCGTTGTTGCTTCCTGCTCAGCAGCACCAGCACCAGTGAGGAATTGCCAACTCAAGTTGGCAGACTCGTCATTTCGAGACCCATTTGATTTAGCTGAAGACAAAGATGAGGAGCTTCCCTTTTCTCTGGCAGCTCTGTCGTTGCTTGCAATTCTGCGCAGTCGCAGACGTCCTTCGGAAATCGAGGAGTTGGTGCTACTAGCACTGCTGTTGTATAGGCTGGACATTGGACTCTGGTTACTGATAGGAGAAAGCATGGGTAACTCTTGCATCGATAAATGTGTTTCATCCCCAGAATGCAGTTTTCCATGTTCATTGGGGCTTGTGATGCTTTCGTTAAAAGTGGGATTGGTCATCATGATGATGTGTGGTTCAAGTGTGGGAAACCAAACGCCGGTGACAGAAAGAATGAGCGAGAGCGATTTTGCATTGTGAGAGAGGTGGTAAAGAGTTTTTGCGGATTGGCCGCCACGAGGCCACGATCCGAACTTTACCCGCCTAGTACCCGGTAGTATATTTTCCAGAGTGATATTGCTAGGTACAGTCACTGGACCCTTAATTGGAAAAGAGAACTAAATTCCTGCAGAGACGACTTGTACCCCCGGCTTGATCGGAAATAAGGTCACAAAGTTACAAGTCCTCGGCCATGACTTCGGATGTTTCTACCTCCAGGGAACCTTTCCGAACCTCACGACAAAGGTGTACATAATCATCGAAACTACTTGTCGGGGATTTCACCGTTCACATTGTAATCGTGTTCTTTAAGGGAATTGCTAAAACTACGACCATTGTATAGCCTCCGAATCGTGTTTCGTGCTGCTCACTCACAAATCTTCGGGAAGGAGACTGATTGGATGTCGACAAGCGTAAACGTCGGAGATTTTATGGTGGTACCAGCCTACTGATTCCTGGTACTGTACAATCGCACAACAAGTATGTCCGGATCGAAGTGGTCAAAAGTGAATGACATTTTTAAACATGTGCCTTACGTATGTTTGAGAATCAAATTGTATGTGTATTAGTCAAACAGTGAGATGGCCGGTGCATGTGCTCCACATCTTGATCACATTTTACCCATCCCACCAAGTGACACACAGCTTGGAGTAGTATTCACCTGAAGTCCATTCATCACTCACACACTACTACTAACTGGAAAGAGAAGAGACTTGTGTGTCAACATGGCTGCTACTACATCGATTACTACACGGGCACTTGCCGGAATCTCTCGGAGAAATGGAAACCAAGAGGAATCACCAAAAGCTTCCAAAACGGAGAACAGCAACTTGACCGTGAAGCAATGGCAGGAATACTGCTCACGGTAAGTAAGCAGAAAACATTGGTTAGTCCAATGGGGCATGAGGACGAGAAAAAGTTGGGAATTGGTGTTGACTAACTGTAATTTTTTGTGCTACAAAACCAGGGTCGTGACGATTCTAGTGGCCTTGTTAGGGATTGCTTCATCGGTTTTGGTTATTGGATCCTGTGGAATATTCCAAACTACATATCAACTGAAAAGTTCATCGTCCGTAGAACCACAACGAGCTGATAGTTTGCGTGCCATCTATGTGGGAGTCTTTCGCCTATCCACCGACAAAGCTGGTGTACCTTCCGACCAGTGTGTCAACTTTTCATCCTTGGCCGACTTGACGGGGTGGGACGAGGTGGTCAACAATCCACTCTTGTTGGCAGCACAATACATGGCAATCATATCTCCTTGTATCGCAGCACTTGCAACATTACTATTGTTGCCTTTTTGTTGCCAAGTACCACTGACGATCGTTGGACTGTTGTATACACTCGCCGTAGCTGGTCAGATTTCAATTTTGATTTCATTGGAATTGGTAGAATTTTGGTACGTACTTGACCTCCGACTTTCCTTTCCATTTACCTTCGTGGAGGTTGCTATTGCTAACATTGCTGAATATTTCACTATGATTCCTTGTTTCAAAAACACAGCAGCGGAGACGGTTCGTTCGGTACTTGCCAGTGGTCCACGGGAGGGACATGGGCGTGTGTGGCGGCCTTTTTTTACTTTGTAGCACTAATTTGTACTTGGATGGTACGACGATGTCGTCAAAAGGCGGATCGACTGGAGAAACCCAAACCTGTCAACGAGGACAACGACCCAAGTCTTCGTCTGGTCGTACCATTGCGCAAGAATCAAAGAAAAGGTGCCGAACTTTCCCTCCCAAATAACAACCATGATATAGAAATGGGATCGACCGATGCTCATATTGATCCCTACGCCAACCTTCAATATTGCGATACAACCAAGGCTAACTCTGATGACTCGTGTACAAACAAACCTATTGCCGAAGCCCATTGTCTTCCTCACTCGGAAGATGTGAGTGTCATGACGACAAATACCTTCTTGGGAGGCAACACTCAATGCATCAGTACTGATGCGAATAATGATGACACTCCAGCAATATCCATGCTTGCGACAATGTTAGCATCCTCAGAGATGAGTTCTACCTCCCTCACAAATCACCACCAAGGCGACAAGGATACTGTGAGAAATTCGGTATTGGATGGTCATCTACTGTCCCAAAATAGAAACGACGACAGTATGGAAGAGATATCGTATCTCATGTTTCCAAATCTTCAAATGAGTGATGGATATTCGGTGGATCATGATGAACAAGATTCCACACGCGGCGACCATTCCCACAATGCTGCCTCGGAGACGGAGGATGCCGCAGTCGTCCCAGATCCACATGCTGCCATTGAAAAGGACAATGGCGATGCAGGCGATGAATCCACTGCACCCATAAGATATCTCGAAATCAGCCACATTGTTGCACCAGATGACGAACGAGAAGATTATCTTCGATCGCAGCAACCCTCGCCGGCTGAATCCAACATTGACATGGATGTAATGGTGAATGATCAGGACCTTGCATCAGTCTCCCTGTCCGTGACAATGACCAATGACTCAGGTTTGAATCAAGATGAGACTCAGAATGAATCTCACGACATTCCAAAGGACGATGCTGATGATAATGTTCCCTTTGAGAACGACGAGAAGGACGCCCCTGCAACAACACTAGCAGAGAAAGGTAACGATGTTACCGAGGTGATAATACCAATTGATTCCCAAGCAAGTTTCTTTGACACTTGTGACATGATGAGTGGGACAGATTTTTTTCTTGATAATGATACGACTACGGATACATCACTGGGACTTTACCAATACAGCGAGGTACACCTTGATGATTCGCAGTCGAGTCAAAATGATAAAGAATTGCATTTGGTGGCGATCCAGAACAATGAGGTACAACCAAAGGAGAATGAGAAGAATACACCAGAAAACGAGGACCAATCTTCTGAGATGATTCAGGATGAAGCCGAAAATGCGCCAAAGCAGGTCGAGTTGGGTGCAACAGTCGCTGCCATCGAATCTGCAGAAGTTATTCACGATTCTGACACTGAGAATCCACGCGATACGTCTGAAGCAATCCGTAGTGAGGAAATTGGACAAAACATAAACTCTACGAATTCAACAAAACGCGCTGAAGTCGGTCATCCTGACAAGACAAACCAATGCGGCGAGGAGAAACCGAAGGTGATCAGCAACGATACTCGAACAAAAGAAATGAATGAAGTCAATTCTGTGTCAATAGTACATGTCACTGCGTCCGACCCAGACAAAATTCTTCAACCGGGCAAAGAGAATGAACGCCGTACATCCAACGTGAATAAGGAAACCCGTCACAAAACAAAGAAGAACAAGAAAAGCACAACAAAATTGATTCCATACGACAAGGAGAATCAGAGAACGATTTCCAAAGCGATCCGTAAAGAAGCGCGATCCTTTCGAAAAGAGATGACCGTTCAAGTGGGAGCCGACGCGCAGGTCGATTTGGAGCAACAAAAGGATATTGACGTGGACAGCGAGAAACAGTACGATGTCAATTCGTCAGAAATTAAGGAGGACCTCTATAGCTTGTAGAATTACAGTTAATTTGTAAAATACATCTAGAGTACTGGTCACTACTTGTCGTCATTTTTCTAGGTCCTAGTTGCAACCAAATATAGGGCATTGTTCTTTTTTCAAAAGTTGCGACAAGAACTCTTATCACGTTCACCCCACATTGCTGAGATTGTGAGTGCTCATGTTGAAATTTGGATCACCAGCGATGATATCCTTCATAATAAGAATTCTCTACGCTAGATTCTACAAACAAATACTAACCGGTAGTAGTAACTCCACAATTTCCACATTACTAAAAGCGAAAAATTTAGCAGTACACTTATCTACTGGAACAAGCGTAGAAAATCCTCTCATTTACATTTCTAAACCATGGTGAAAATCAAGAAAGGACGTCAAACCAACAACTCAAAAGGTAGGAAAAGGGCTACCCCTCCACGTTTACGACAGGTGCGTGAAAAAAGAAAGGAGGACGAGGCAAAATTAGACGAGATTGACACTACGACCTTGGCCGACGACGATCCCACACCATCCATTAGAAGCAAAGTCCGTGGCTTCATATCACTAATGGGCGACGATTCTAGTGAGGATGAAGATACAAACAACTCCACAGGTAGGAAACGTGCTCCGCCATCCAGTCGTGCAATAGCAGCCGCAAAATCGAGGGAAAACGAAGCAACATCGGCCCTTGCCGACGACGACCCCAAGCGTATCACACGAAGTAACTCTACAGGATTCCTTGCCTTAATGAACGACGATAGCAGCGAGGACCACGACAGCATTGGTACGGATCAAGGAGACACACCGAGGAAAGGAGACGATAAAAAAAGACAGCGCTTTGCAGAAGAGACTGAAGTGATTGAAATAGAGAGGGACGACAATGACGATAGCTCCATCCAAGAACTACCAAAACCAGTCCGACTCATGGATAGCATGGATACTGATTCTGTCATTTCCGAAACCGGAGTTACGATCGCCGATATCTTAGGACAACAACCGGAAGACACAACCACTTCACAACAACCTGTGGCAATTAGTCATGATTGCCGGTACTCCCTTCAAATTCAAGTCACGGCATGCGACAGTCCATCTCAGTTTATTGCCGAAAAATTTACGGAGTTCTTTAAATGGATACAAGACAAAGTGGGTAAAGAATTAAAGATAGCAACATGGGATGACGCAATAGGCAAACACAAAACCTTTGCAAAGCCACAACAGCTACCAAAGCCCATGGAGACATCGTCGTGGACAGCAATCTGGGGCACATGGGTTAACCTCAAACCACAACAGGCAGGAACTGCTTTTCTTAAAGTGAGATTTGTTACAAAATCACCAGATGCACTAACTAGACGATTACCAGAAATAGGAGAACTACGTGACGAAATAAAAGGTAACACAGGCATAAACATTGGACGACTACCTATCCCATGCCAGGCAGTACAAGTCGGGTGTGTGGGATGGTTATTTGGATCCAACAAAAGTATGAACAGCAACGACCTCCTGCAAGAAATCATGAGATCCCTCGATATACCCCCACGTGTACGAATCGGTATAAGCTGGCGATCTATAAAACTCGAAACGGGCAGGACGCCACAATGGGTTGAAAATACTCAACCTGCCTCAGCTTTACACATCGACATGGACTGGCTATACGCCCCAGTGTACAAACCAGAAATAGCCAACCTTTTTAAAAGACACGGTACTTGCAAACCGCTGGGTTTAAACATACGGCTTGTCCCGTGCTTTTCGTCAGACGAAGGGAAAAACGCAACATTAGACCAACGTACAGCAGCGATCGAAATGCGAGACAAACAAGAGTATGCAATCAAGGACTACATCACGGTAATTAAGACTCCATACATCTTGAATCTGGACAAACCAACGAAACCCAATGGCTCAATGACATTAAGAAGATACCTAAGGAATCTGCATCCGACTGGACTGGTAGCGGCTCGTCTCATCATCTCAGTGGATCGAGCATGGCAAGAAGGCTCTAGAGAAACCAACGTCGTCACTACCAAAGAGTATGCGCCACAAGTTCAGGATGCCATACGCAATATGATCCCAGAATGCGTACACCGATTTGGAATTGGCACAAAAGGATGGTTTACTACAGAAGGCTTGAAGGCATTTCAAGGGGTCAAATGGGACCCAACGAAAAACAAATCGGTATCGGATAAAGACATTGAAGCCATTCGCGTAGTCGCTGAGGACTTCTTCGGAATGGGAGAAGCTTGGAGGCAAAAAAAACAGACCATAAGCCGGCCCGCCATGAGAAACCCCACACAAAATTTTCCCGGCACACCAGGTCTATCGATCCCAAAGTCAGACCGGAAACAACCGGCGACGGCAGACACGTTGCTTGCTGAGCTGGCCACAAAAAAATCAGATGCTCCCTCCTTTGGGGATCTGTACCACAGAAGACATGACGGCGATACGGCAAAGACAAGTACGCATAACGAACATGACGACGCCAGCCTTTCGTCACATGAATCCGATGGCATCGACAGGAATGTTTCATTTGCAGATATCCCACAAAACATACCACCACGCCAAACGGTTCCGACAGAAGGAGATGCATCAACGGCAAAAAGCTCTATCTTCTATCGCCTTCAGCGAGACAAAAGTAGGGAGTTAGCGGAAAAATCACAGGAAGAGAGCCGCCGCCTACTAGAAACTCTACAACGTGAGAGGGAAGAGCTCCTTCAGGCAAGGCAAGAACTCGAGCGATTGCGCCTTTCGACAAATAGCCATCAGTTCGTTACTCCATTGGTCACACAGGAGGACACCGGCACTGCGACCGACAGTGCCGGTGATCCCGGCTAATCCCCAGGGCAACTCCTCGTTATTGCGACAGCGAGGACGTAGGCCCACTTCGGACAGTCGCACTCGGCGGACCAACAGCTTCTGGGGACACCGAATTCGGACAACTAAAACACCTAACTGCGTAAGATTCGGTTTCCAGAATGCAAATGGTCTGACACTCCAAAATAATATGAAAACGGAACATATCAAACAAGTCATCCAGGACTACGATTTCGACTATTTTGGCATACAAGAAATTAATTCACACGAAAGGATACTCCCACCGTCACAACAATGGAAGCGGAAGTTCCCATCACTTCACACACAATCCGCCACAAATCAACACAGTCCCAGCCAACGGCGAGTATTACACGGCGGGACTGCCCACTTTCTCAATCATAATTTATGCCTCAGGCAAGTCGACCAAGGTGAAGACCCAACCAAACTTGGCCGATGGATATGGACATTGCTGCGGGGACGCCAAGGCATACAGGTGCGGATAATTTCAGGTTATCGCCCGGTGGAAGATAGGTCAAATAGACCCCACACTGTCTATTCCCAGCATGAATACTACTTCAACCAGGTGGCAACACCTGCTGGACACAGGAATCCACGAACAGCGTTCCTCACAGATCTGAAAATCTACATACAAACATGGATCGCAGAAGGCGACCAGATCATCCTGGGCATCGATGCAAATGAGGATATACACTCATCAAACATGCAAGAATGGACAGCATCGTGTGGTCTAGTAGATGCCCTGCAACATATGCATCCGGATCTCCCCAGAGTCGCAACCTGCAACAAAAATTCAAGTCATATCCCTATCGACGGTCTTTGGATAAGTCCGGGCTTACACGTGCAATCTGCAGGAATGACAGGTTTCGGGGAACTCTATCCCGATTCAGATCACCGCTTACTTTGGGTCGATATTCAGCTAGAGTCATTATTTGGATTCAGGACACCATTACCGGATAAGCGGCCAACGGAGAGTTTACCCATCAAGGACCCTAAAGCAATGGCAAGATACAATAAGTATATAAAGTCACAATTCACCATACATGCCATTCCTGACAAAACCTTTGCTTTGGAAACCAAGGCTCATGAAGGTACATTTACCATCGAGGACGCAGTACAATACAACCAAGTACTGAAGATTCAACAGGACATCAGGAGACGAGCCAGGAGGAAGTGTCGTCAATTCTATACGAGCAACATCCTCTACACTGAAGCCCTTGGACGAATATACAAACGGCGCAAACTATGGAAACTTATGGAACTTAAACGACAGCACGAAAAGGTGGATGTCAGAGCAATAAGAAGGCTTATGCATCAAGTTCATGAACATACTGCCTTTGAACTATCGCTAGAGGAAATACAAAGGAAACTACTGCAAACTATTCGAGACTGGAAAGAGCACAAAAAACACCACCTAGAACTGAGGGAAGCATTCGAACTGGATATGGACAAACGTAGAGCCCAAAAAATGGGGACATCTATCGAAGCTCAGACAAAACAACGGAAAAACAGTCAATCCACAAGGACGATATTTCACAAGATTAAAAAGGTCATGAGGCCACAGGAACATGTCTCAATCAGTACAGTGGAAACAACAAGAGAAGATGGAGAAATTGTCGAATGCTTGTCGCGTGAATCCATTGAAGACGCCTGTGTCCAAGAAGGCCAACGCAGATTCACCCAAGCTAAAAACACCCCATTTCTGCATGGATCGCTATTGGACTCCTTCGGATACAACGCCAACCCGATTGCCACTGAGGCAGTACTCAATGGAACCTTCCAAGCTGACAACGACGTCTCTACCTTTACAAAACAGTTTATTGCAGAATTGCAAATGCCTGAAAGCGTTAAGAATCTCCCACCTATAACCGGGTATGCTGATACAGAGATTCATACACAAGGCTGGAAACGCATGAAAGCAAGGACTGGGTCCAGTCCGTATGGTCCTCGTTTTTGCGATTATATCGCCGGTGCACAAGATCAGACAGTCGCGGCAGTTGATGCATCTCTTGCAAGTATACCTTACATAGTCGGATTCAGTCCAGCCATGTGGCAAAAGGCAAGCGACGTCATGATCCCAAAGAAAAAGTCCTCGCGACATGTAGAGAAACTACGAATTATTGTCCTTTTCGACGCGATGTTTAATATGGCGAACAAGCGTATCGCACGGGACATGATTCATCAGGCTCAACGCCTTCAACTACTACCAGACGAAGCGTACGGCGGAGTACCAGGCCGGCGGGCGACAACATGTAGCCTCAACAAAATTTTGGCATTGGACGTTATTCGTATGGAAAGACGTATGGCAACCTTATGCAGCAACGATGCAAAATCTTGCTACGATCGCATTGTCCACACAGTTGCATCTCTATGTATGCAAAGGCTAGGGGTAGCCAAAGAGACCTGCTTTACCATATTCAGTACTTTACAATCCTTACAACATCATGTTCGAACGGCCTTCGGAGAACGCTCCAGCGGTTACAGCGCCTTGCAGATCCCTTTACATGGAGTAGGACAAGGCAATGGCGCGGGCCCAGCCATTTGGCTGGCTATTACTGCACCCCTAGTCACAATGCTACGAAAGGCGGGCTTTGGACTTCAACTCACCACACCGATCACTCACGAGGAAAATACTATGTCGTGCTTTGTGTATGTAGATGATGTAGATTCGATACACTCCCCAAACAACAAGGATATCACACACGACGCCATCACCGGGGATATGCAACGCATGCTAGACACTTGGATTGGAGCGCTACATGCCACTGGCGGAATGATCGAAGCATCGAAGTCCTACTGGTACCTTATTGATTTCAAGTGGAATCCTCGCAAATTAAAATGGGAATACAAGTCTATCGAAGAAACGCCGGCCACCGTCTACCTACGCAATCCCGGGTCTCCCCCGACTATCCTTAATCGCAAGCAGGTGTGGGAACCAGACCAGGATGGGACACTAGGGACTTTCATTGCTATCGATGGTAATCAAAAGCTCATCGTACAAAGCCTAACAAACAAGGTGGACGTCTGGGCCGACAAAATACGCACCCGACAGCTAACCGCTGCCGAAGGATGGTTATCATTCAGGTCAGGCATCTCAATGAGCGTCAGACATCAACTTACCACCTCGCGTCTATCAAAACTTGAGTGCAGAATGATCACAAAGAAACTAAAACAAGCAGCCCTCAAGGCAAGTCGTTTACCCATCACATTTCCGGATGCGTTGGTATACTCCCCACGCGAGTACCTCGGCCTTGGTATTCCCAATTTGTGGCACATCCAAGCTTTCTTATTTGTCGAGCAATGTTTGCAATTTGGAAGTATACCGGCGGACCCTACAGGAATACTACTCAGGAACGTCATGCAACATATGCGCCTAGAACTAGGAGTATCAATGAGTCCCTTGTCATATCCATTCCAAATATGGCACAAGTGCGCAACTCCGACACAGTTTTTTCCATACTGGGAATATGCATCCGAAAACTCCCTCGTCATGAATGACGGCTTACCAGTTATGCCGGTAGCACGTGTTCATGATCGATTCCTTATGGAAACCTTTGCTCAACATGGTTTTTCTGCTGTACAGCTGAAGATGTTAAATCTATGCCGTCTTCACCTGCGTATCTATCTTCTGTCCGATCTTACAACGGGGAGTGGAAGTCATCTAGATAGCAAGCTATTTCTTCAACAACAACCATTCATTCACCATGACAGATTCCGCTGGCAACGCAGTGGCAAGCCTAATCAACACTGTTGGCAGTTGTGGAAAACAGCACTGCTTCAATGCTTCACACTCGATCACCACCAATTCCCGTTCAAGCTTAAAGAACCATTAGGAGCCTGGACAGGTGCTGTTCTCCATGGACAAACCTTCCTCTCAAGCGACCACATCACCCTTTTCCATAAACGTCAAAACAATGAGTATCACAGGTTCAGATGTTATAGACATGGACAAACCAGACACTCGGTGTACCAACGAATCACTGCTTGTACCCAACTACCCTGTGATGCGATTCCAACGACACTTCACGGTAACGGTCACTATGTGAGACACACTGGCGTAGCGCCACACACCCCGAGCCATGAGACGATAGTCCCAGATTGGTGGGGAGTCGTAGCCACTAACACACTGCCAACACTGGCTCTGGTACATGCCATCCGTCAAGGGACCGCAATAGCAGTGACAGATGGGTCCTTTAAGGACGGTCTCGGCACTGCCGCATATACCTTTCGTACATCCCTGACTGATCACCGGGCACTAACATTTGTACACATGACACCGGGTATGGTCCATGACCTGTCCCCCTTTCGGGCAGAGGCAGGCGGATTGTATGGAATTGCAATGTTCCTCTCACGAATCCATAAGATACACACTCTTGAGGGTGGAAGTATAACGATTGCCTGTGATTGCAAAGGCGCCTTGGAGAAGGCTATGTCAACGCGACCACCAAAACCCAAAGATCCAGACTTTGACATATACATGGAGATGTTCCGAGTTAAAGAGCAAACACCTACCATCTGGAAAGCTAAATGGGTCCGGGGTCATCAAGATGACAATGTCCCCATCAATGAACTTGATCCATGGGCCTTACTTAACATTGAAATGGACAGAGTCGCAAAGAGTCACTGGCAACGACTAGACTTTGATAGGCCTGCACCATTCTCGTTACCCGAGAATCCGGGAACCTGGAGTCTGTGTATTCATGGTCAACGCATAACGCGATGGGATCAAAAAACAGCTGATGAGGTATACTTTAACTCTGCAGCACGGAAATATTGGGCAATGAAGTACGAATCCTTCGATGAGATGGATTATGATGCCATACGATTGGCTTATCGTTCACTTAATTTATACTACCAACTGCGGGTACCAAAGTGGTTGGGAAAACGATTACCGGTAGGCTCACACATAGCCAGATGGAAAGAAACGAACAGTTCCAACTGTCCCCGATGTAACCACCATGATGAAACGCATGCACATATTGTCAGCTGCCAACACCCCGGTACCACAGAGAGAGTAACACAATGGCTGGATAAATTAGAACTGTGGCTGGTCAGACAACACACGCAACCGGATATTCGTTTTGGCGTCATCTCTATCCTTCGAGCAAGCATCCGATCCCTTCCTTGGACTCCCCCATACACCTCTGATCCAAACATCAGGGACACATTCCAACGCCAACAACGACTAGGTACAGAGAATATCATGTTTGGATGGTGGGGAACAGGATGGGCTGAAGCTCAACATGGGTACTTACTCAGCATCTCTCGACGCACTACTGGCAAACGATGGTTGTCTCGTTTAATTAAAAAACAATGGGAAATCGCATGGGATTTGTGGCGACATCGAATGGAAGTTGCCTCCACTCCAGATTCCTTTTCTCTAGCCCTGGCACATGATCAACTTAATGTCACGCTCCGCACACTTTATGAAAGACACTTTAACTCCACGTACCCACCACTACGACGCTGGTTCCAACAACCAATTGATATCCTTGTTCAACAGCCCTTGTCCTTTAAGGAAGATTGGATCTCTATGGTTGGTTCTTTCCATGACCCGGATATTGTTGAGTAGGTGTTGAATTTATCTGAAAGATTGGCTTGCTAATCGACCGCGTCACATTTCATTGATTGTGGGTATCCTGCAAGCAATGAACCCTGTGCGCTGCCTCCCACAGGCAATAGATAGGGGAGTTCCCATAATCTATTAATGATTGAGTTATTAGTTATTAGTATTAGAGTTTTTTTAAAATTAACTGTTAACGGTTCCGAGCGAAGATACACAAGATACGCATCACTCGGAATTGGATAGTTCCAGTCACATTTTGATCCCTTGTTGTGAACTGTTAAACGTTTTTCCTTTCATATTAGCACTTACAGTTAGGTTGAACCATGAGGGTCGAAGTTTCCGTCCTCTTTGCTCTATTTCATCTCCATTCAACAAGCATCACGTTGCTGTCGCTGAGAAGGTTGGTGAGGTCCCACTTGACATTGCCATGACGACCCATCAGAATTGGCTCTCATCGACGACGAGACTAACGATGCAGCTGTTATTTTAGAGAATGCTTGGTACCATCGGGAGCTACAGTTCACTGCAGCGTGCAATGCTTCATACAACGCGTTGTTGCAAGATCAAACATTGACCGACGCGTACGATGTATATTCTCAGGCCTTTGACGAAGCCTTCTCAAACATCGCCACTGCTAACTTTACTGACGTATGTGAGCCAAGTGCCGCTGGTTTCATGCCGTGATTTTAGTGAACCACCTATCGGTGGCGAATCGGAATTGAGGACTGCATGCACCGCAGCCGGAGGGGATATCACGTCCTACACGTTCGATTTGCCTTGCGATACAACGATTACGCCCGGTACTACTACCACGATCGTCCTAGATCTACTAACGCAGTTGGAATGTTATCCCGTTGAGTTTCCCAGTTCTGGTTCTGATGCACTCGGTGAGAACGACCGAAATGCCACGGAGATGGTGGCTGCTCTTTTTGAAGGAGGTTTGACAGCGGCGGGGCTTTAACGACGTCAGCTGTTCCGTCATTGATGTCGGAAGCGATACAGAAGCTGCAGGTGGCAACAGCACTAGTGCTCCTGGAGTCGGTGAGACTGTTGCCCCTGAAGGCGGCGAGACTGGTGCTCCTGGAGGAGGTGACAACACAGAAGGTGGTGGAGGCGGCGGTGGATCCAGCGAGGCTTCCTCGCTTGGTCACTCCCTCGTTGTCTTTGGTCTAATGACCATCGTTTCTCTAACACTTGGTTAGGGATGACCTTTCACGTATCAGTCAATGAAGTTCTTGATTGCCGTGTAATGGAAATACCATGAGTAAATGTCGCAAGGCGCAATCATGTTAAAAAGAAAATGATCATATTTTCATCACTCAGACTTGTCCAATGCCATTGTCGATAATGTATAGAGAATGTCAAAGTTTTTTATACACCTTCGCATGCTATATTTCCAATAGTTCCCTATGGAATCTTTCCTGGTTTTGTTAGCAACGCTTGAGCGGCACGTGCCGCAAAGTACCTGTTGAATTCGTGCAAATCGGCAGAAAAGGGAATTTGGTGTAGAACCATCTTTCCTTGCTGACTCGATAACATTCCTCTTCCGCTTGAGCCTTTTTGACACTGGTTGCAACGTATTCGGCATCCGGGGGGAATAAAGCTAACAGGATTACATGAATGTAAGACAAACTTGGGACCAAGTCATGAAAATTGACGTCAAGCACAGATGCTTCCGTTCGCATTACAGCAAAGAGTACAACATTCACATTCAATCTCGACTTGCCCACTGTAATCCATTAAACAGTCACCTTCAAGGAATTCCCATTCACGGCTACTGTTCGTATCCGAGCACAATAAATCACTTACTGATCATGTGAAATTGTTATGCTGAAATGAAAATGCAGTCATATTGGTGAGTCCAGATATCTCGGTCGGAATTGTGCCCGTCAAGGCATTCATGGAAATATTGAGACCCGTTAAAACATTTGAGTAGTGTCCCTGTTAAGGAATCGTTGTCCACAGCAAGGATTTGTAGGCCTGTCATTAGACCCAACTCCGTTGGTACTGTTCCAGTCAAAGAGTTGTTGCTGATTGAAAAATCATAGAGGCTTGTCATTTCTCCCACCCATGTGGGTATAGTCCCAGTAAAGCCGTTGGCCGACACCGCATGTACTTGGAAACCGGGTAAATTGTGAACTTCAGGAAGAGTCCCAACAAATCCGTTGTTGGCAATATTCAACCATTCCAGTAAAATCAATTGTCCCAATTCGGTTGGCAACGTCCCTTTGATGGAATTTTGATAAAGATCAAAGATTCGAAGCAATGACAATAAACCCAACTCGGTCGGTACGGTTCCAGTCAAACTATTATTTCGGATTGAGAAGGACATCAGGGAATTCCAAGTTCCTAGCTCTGTTGGCAGTGAACCAGTCAGCTTGTTGTAAGCAAGAAAAATTTCCTGCAAGTCTACCCATGTGTCAAAATCAATCGGCAATGATCCCGTCAAGGAATTATTGGACGCCTAGAACCCTTGAAGGGATGTGATCTGGCGGAGATCTGACGGCAGCGTCCCCGTCAACATGTTACTATAGACAGCGAAGATTGTCATATCAGACAGTTTTCCCAGCTGTGTGGGTAGTGAACCCTGCAAGAAGTTGTTGGTGACTGTGAAGAGTGACATGGCAGTCAACTGTCCCAACTCTGTTGGTAATTTTCCAGTCAAGAAATTCATTCGGACAGCGAGGGATGTCATTGCAGTCAACTGCCCAAGCTCTGTAGGTATAGTCCCTGACAATGAATTCTCAGACGCCATAAACTCGGTCACGGCAGTCAGTTGTCCCAACTCCTTTGGTAAAGTTCCTGTGAAGGAGTTGGTGCTTAGAGACAAGCTGGTTAATGCATTCAATTTGCCTAACTCAGTGGGCAATGTGCCATTGAACCCATTGTTGAATGCATACAATCCACGCAGACTCGTGATCGTCCCCAACTCTGTTGGCAGCGTCCCTGTCAAGAAATTTGGGTACATGGCAACCAACGTCAAAGCGGTCACTTGACCAATCTCGGTTGGTAATGTTCCATTGAAGGAATTTGCACTCACGTCAAGAAATTCTAGCGCAGACAGTTGGCCCAACTCTGGTTACTCGTACCCAGTATCTTACATGGATACCTTGAATACCTTCTGACATACCTTGCTTCTTCGTCGTCACAACACACGGTGGCCCTGATGAGTACGGTAGTGCAAACAATGCCGTCAGGTAGCACCACGACTTTCGCGCCAAGAACTTTCTATCATTTTGTCCAGGAGTGGTGGACGATTTTAGCATCCCATCATCACTATCAATTGGTTCGGCAACAACAGCGTTGTTTTGTTGCCTCAAGAGTCGCGATTCCACTTCTTCTTGGACCTTTTTCTCCAATTCAGCAGTGCTTTTATCATGATTCCCCCACCAAGATTTGCCTCCTCGTCGCTGTTAACTACCGGTAGTACTGGAGTCGCGACAATCAACGACAAAGATTCATGATGACCGCGACTGTCGAGCTCAGCGATGTCGTTCAACAATTCGTCTGAAGTCGTCACCGCCGATGTGCTCGTACCATGATCACCACTGGAAGTGCTACCTCCTCTTGTTCCTTGAACCATTACAGCACCAGCAGCTCTTGGAGGCATCATCATCATCATCTCGCCCGACATTCCATTGCTGTTTCGTTTGTTGTTAGTATCAACTCCTCTTTTTCCTTTAACCATTACAGCACCAGCAGCTCTTCTTCATCGAGGCATCATCATAACACCCGGCGCCGGCATTGTTACTGCGGCTGATGGTGTCCCTACCTCCAATGCTGGTGAGGAAGAACTGTCGATCCCTTTCTTCTTGGCGTGCTGTTCTCTTTCCATGTTACTGGCGACGTCAACATCATCGGCGACGGACAAGGCATTCGAAGTAGGAGAGAGATTGTCATTTCGTTCCAAGAAAGAACAATCGCTGCTATTTTTTGATATTGATGATTGTAGGGCCAAAAAGACTTCTGCTGCTGTTGCGTGCTATGTTTCGTCTTGCCCTTTTTCGTGCATGGTGCAGCATTTCTCGCTTCCCAGTACATCGTTGCAGGTACCTGGTATGTCGGTGCATGCATTTTTCCAGACAACTCGAGGGGCGTTGCATATGACTTTCGCTTTATTCATGATTGTCGGCGCCACGGGTGTAGTCGCGGTTTTGGCACGTGGTCCTCGACTTAAACTCACTTGCATATTCCCCGTGTCCCATTCAGACCTCTTAAATGCAAACAGTAAGTATTCATATATTGCATCTTTCGTTTCTTCACGCATTAGGCGATCAATAATTCATCGCTGAGAACTGGCTATTCCCCCTGCTTCTCAAATGCAAATCTTGCTTTCCTATCTCACCGTCAGGTAGAATTTGTACTCCAATCCAACAGTGGCACCAGGTACCTCCAAGAACCGACAAAATTCGAACTGGGGGGTAGTCGCAGAGAATGCAGTTCGGCGAATTCAGATCCTTGCACAAGAGAATATTTTTTCGCCAACCTGCAGTTTCTGGAGCATTGAAAAAGTAAGGTGTTCCGAGTGTTGGGTTGCTTGTTTCAAAGTGTCGTTGTACCCTTGCAACATAAACCACTCGCTGTTCTAAGATTTGACTCTTCTCTGTGCTGACCACCACTCACCTGTAACGTGCTTGTTGTTCTGGTTATCACTCGTTCAGGGTTCGAGACGAAAATGGGAGTGAGCACCGAAGAAAATGGCAAGGGTGACTCCGCGGCACCTATTCCGCCCGATGGATCGTTTACGGCAGCCACCAAGCTTACTGCCGGCGATGAATCCTTGGTGACAGCATGCAGCCCTCCTCCAACTGAAGACACAGGTACTAACAATGGTGGCTTGTCACCTTGGAGTGATCCCCCGCACGTCTCGTCTGGTACTGCAGATTCTTCTGCTACTAGTACTACCGGTAGTTCTCTACCATCCAGAAAGCAAGATGCGAAGATGCAACGAGGCTATCGAAAGAAGGATCCTGGGGGAACTTTGGCCCTTGCTCCGCCTAGGGCCGTGGCGGTCAAAGGGACGAAAAGTGTGGTTGCCGAGGGGCAGGATATAAAGGGCGAAGACGAATCGCCTGCCCAGGTTTCGTCTGAGTCGCCTGCCTACGTTGCGTCTGCCCGCTTAGTTCGTAACGATGATGATTATGATGATGATCCAGAGAACTTTGAAAGAAGGATTCAACGAGTCGTTGAGTCTCACCTTCAAAAAAATCACGTGGTTGCAGAAGTTGTGAAGCCAGTTGATCATGATCACGGTACAAGTCCATCAAGTTTTGAAGAACAGAACCAACAAAAGATTTGCGGAATGACTGTCTGCACCTGCAGAATAGTGTTTATTCTCATTATCTGTTTGTTGCTGGGTGGTGCAGCTGCAGGTGCTGTTGTGGCTTTAACAAACCCCAGTCCCGTTCCAAGTCCGACTGGCGCTCCAACGAATATTGCCAATACCAAGGACACCCTGCTTGAAGAGCTGCAACCATGGCGGACAGATGCAGATAGACTTGCCTTTCAAGATCCATCGAGTCCACAGTCTCTAGCGTTGGATTGGTTGTCAACCGATTCTATTGCTCTTTCTGAAGGTCGTTCCACAGAAACTGTTCTGGAACGCTATGTATTGGCTGTTCTGTATTACTCAACTGATGGTCCCAATTGGTCTCGACAAACTATGAACTTCTTGACGGAAGCAGATGTTTGTGACTGGAACAATAAGGTACCGACAGGTAGTCTCGGAGCGTCGGGTTTTTTTTGCGTAGAACCATCCGGTCAAGTCCCATTGACAAGAGGAAGCCTACGCCTACTTTCCATTTTTGGGAATGGCCTCTCTGGAACTTTGCCTTGGGAGTTGAGCCTTTTAGTCGACCTGAGTGGTCTGGGCTTTGCGTCAAATGACTTGAAAGGTTCGATTCCAACGGAGTTTGGAAAACTTACTTCATTGATAACTCTGCAACTCTCTTTTAGCGACTTGATTGGCACCGTTCCAACTGAGATTTGTCTATTGAAAGACTTGACGGAATTGCGTTTGTTCAACAACTCGTTGACAGGATCCTTGCCAAGTGAATTTGGGCGATTGACTGCCTTGACATATCTTGGTCTTGCCTCGAACTCTTTCACTGGGACATTGCCTAAGGAGTTGGCCCGAATCGATAATCTGCAGACATTTCACGTCTACAGCAACCAAATAACAGGGTCTATACCGAATCAGTTTGCACAATGGACGAACCTCAAGACATTATCTATGCAAGAGAACAGTTTGACAGGCACCCTACCAACTGAGTTGGGCCTACTAACTGATCTGGAGTTTTTCAGTGTCTACAGGAACAAGCTGACTGGCACAATGCCAACCGAATTGGGCCAACTGACTACCTTGGAGCTTTTCAAGGTCTACAGCAACAAGCTGACTGGCACATTGCCAACCGAATTGGGCCAACTGACAGCCACAACGGTTCTGAGCATCTCCTCAAACCAGATGACAGGGACATTACCAACCGAGTTGGGTCGGTTGACAAACGTTCTCGAATTTTATGCCAATGAAATGGAGCTCACCGGCACATTGCCAACCGAATTTGCTGCAATGACGAATATCAAAGTATTCTCTGTCACCAAGAATTCCTTGACAGGGACGTTACCAACACAGTATCTTCAAATGACTGATCTTCAGAAGTTTTATGCAGACAGTAATTTATTGACAGGGACCCTACCGAGCGAGCTTGGACAAATGAGTGCACTTGAGATGTTGGATGTATACGACAACCAGTTGAATGGCACATTACCGATAGAGTGGACCGCCTTGAGTGAATTAACTGCAATATCCGTAGGCTCGAACGATTTGACAGGAACATTGCCACCCGAATGGGCTCAGATCACAACTCTTGAACGATTGTATGCTCACACCAACAAATTGAGTGGGACCATCCCGTCGGAGTTTTCCGCTTTGTCTGACTTATTGCTCTGTTCACTTTACAATAATAGCCTTACGGGGACACTGCCAACAGAACTGGGAGCTATAACAGAGTTGGAGTTGTTGTCGTTGAAAGCAAACATGTTGGTTGGTACTTTACCCACAGAGTTGGGACAACTCACAGCCATGACTCTCCTTGAGGTCAGCATGAACTCACTAAGTGGGACACTCCCAACAGAGTTGGGTCAAATGACTGCTCTTCTAACTATTAACGCGACCAATAACATGTTCAATGGGACGTTGCCGAAAGAGTTCATTCATTTACCAGCTCTTGTAACATTCAATGCAGAGGCAAACAGATTGAGTGGGACATTACCAACAGAGTTTGGTCAATTTAAAGCTTTGTGGGATTTGATGCTCAATGATAACTATTTGACAGGAACATTACCCACAGAGTTGGCTAATATTCAATTGTTGCAGGTACTTCATATTGAAGAGAATGCCTTCACTGGTACCATGCCAACCGAATTTTCCCAATTGAACAACTTGAGGGATTTCAAGTTTCATGGCAACAACTTTACTGGATCAGTAAACGATGTACTTTGTTCATCCATCAAATCATGGGACAATCTTCAAGGTGATTGTTTAATGATGAATGCAGGTGATAGTGAGGTTGTGGAGTGCCAGTGTTGTACAATTTGTTGTTCTGGCGATGGAGAGAATTGCCAAGAAGTGTAGAAATGCGAAAAATAATTCTTTCCATTGCATTAACTAAAACATCAAAGGTTATAGAAACTTGAGCTACGTACGATGTATTACGAACGAAGACGATAGAGAAGACCGTCTCGTTCGATTGTGAAAGGCCTGCACCTCGTCGTCTCGATTGCTTCCAACTTATTGCTGGAAGCAATCATTACAGGTAGTACCAGGAAACCGGAAAGATTCTTGCTGGGATTCTTACAAATAATTCTATCAAGTCACACTACTAACAATCGTGTCAAATACAAATACCATTCCCTTCGATATATCAGTTGACACTCCCTAGAGGGTCCTTTAAGCCACCCAACTATGTTGAATGCTCCTTTTTGTTGTGTGGTGCAGCGGCTTGTCGTCAAGTTGAAGCCGCACCATCTTCCTCGACTCCTGATTTTTCTTTGTTGATTCATGGGGCTGATGATGTCCCCACTATTATGGTAAGGAGGAAGTACTACCGATTTCACTACTGCAGTGAGAGCAATGTGCTCTTTGGAAGCGTTTTCTCCTCGGGACATTTATTGCCTTGCCCTGTTGCCCTAAAAAAGCGAAAGGAGGTTCCGAGATTGGTTTGGAGTTCTTCTAATCGACTTGTCGTCACTGACTGAAGCGCCTCCAACATTTGAACATTGGTTGCTGCTGGATGCAAATATAATACTCCCCCATGGACATCTAGTGCAGCGTGAAAATC
>SWEM01000294.1:0-37300 GCA_019593585.1 Nitzschia palea | reverse complement strand
ATGAAGAAAAAGTGAGCTCAATGGTACAAGTGATGGGACACGATATGCCAGGTGCGACCACAACAAACACTTGGCTTACCCCATTGTCCATATCGGGCACGTGCCTTGGACTCTGGTATTCCCATTTCCTGCCCATCTTGTTTCATTCGGGCACGTGCTGCGAAATGATTTATCAGGTAGGTATCCAATACGCCTGGCATCGTACCCAGATACCTGGTAACTACACTGAACGGTCCGTCCGTCAGGCCTGGTAGGTACGTGTTGGACTTTGGACTGTTGTTTCTCACATCACAGAGTCGATCGATGGATTTCGTTTTGCACCACGAACCACGATTGGTGCACGTTCCATTGACAATAGTATCACCTTTGTCCTTTGATTCTCCTACCTAGTTCCTTGATATACCGATCATGGTAGCCAACAAGATCTTGCTGGTCGTAACAAGTATCATTGTCATGACAATCACCACTGCCACAACAACCCATGCCTTTGCTGTGGAAGCAACGCCTTCCAACCCGCTAACAAGCTTAAAAAAGGTGATTGTATCGGGTGCTGGTGGACAAACCGGTCAAGCTCTTTTTCGCAAACTCTTGGCCTTGCCCAATGAATTTCAACCTTTGGGATTGGTAAGAAATGAAGCATCCAAACAGAAGCTAGTCGATTCGGGAGTTCCTGAAGACAATGTCTTTATTGCCGATGTTACCAGTGCGGATTCGGTCAAGGCAGCGGTTGCCTCGCTTACGGGTGACCATAATGGATTGTATGCCTTTTGCATTTGTACATCGGCTAAACCTGCTCCAACGGAACAAATCAATCCCGACACGGGACGTCCCGTCTTTTCTTTTCCCAATGGCAATCCCGAGTTGGTGGATTGGGTAGGACAAAAGAATCAAATTGATGCGTGTCCCGCCGGGACTCATGTCGTCTTGTGTTCGACCATGGGTGGGACCAATCACGATCATCCCTTGAATAATTTGGGTAAAACGGTCAATGCTGATGGTACCATTTCCGGTGGTATGATCGTGCAATGGAAACGCAAGGCCGAAGTCTATTTGACGGAACAATCTCCCAAACTCAAGTATACCATTGTCCATCCGGGTGGATTACTCAATGAACCAGGAGGTGAACGAGAATTGCTCGTGGGCGTGGATGACAATGTGGATGGTACCGATTCTCGAACAGTTCCAAGAGAGGATGTGGCTCAAGTCATGTTGGAAGCATTGCGATATCCAGAAAAATATGCTGGACGAAGTTTTGATTTATTGGCCAAGCCAGTTGGAGATGGAACAGCAACCACCGACTTTGCATCCTTGTTGGACCGATTGGAAGGCAAGAATTGTGACTACGCCTTGGGAGCGACCATGTAACGTAGCCCAACCGAGTCCACGGCATATGGCAAAGCAATCCCAGATAAAACGGAAACACATCGTTAGACAAGCTATTACCATTATGGCGTGCTTGTTGTCTACCGGTAGCCCGCATCTCACTTCTCACAAGTTTTCCGTAATTCCCGTCACATCGACAATCAATCGACCGGTATTCTTTCCATTCAACAACTTTTCCAGGGCGAGACCAAAGGATTCGATACCCTTTTCGATTTGAACAAAGGATTTGAGGTTTCCTCGCCAATAATGCCACAAAATATAAATCATGGCCCGTAGGATATTGATGGGAGACTTTAAATAGTGTCCGACATTAAATCCAGCCATGGTAGCACTTCGTTCGGCCAATTTCAAGTACCGTCGGGGGCCCTGAGGAGAGGTGTACATGGTTCCAGTATCATATTGAGAAATGGCACCACAAATGACAATTCGAGCATCCACATTGATATTCTCCAAGACGAGATCCAAAATATCACCACCCACATTGTCCAAAAGAAATCAATCCCATTGGGACAAGCTTCGACCAATTGCTCATGAAGGGACCTTGTTGGATCTTTATAATCAATCGCTGCATCAATTCCCACTTGTTCCAATAGGAATCGAGTCTTTTCGGGACCCCCAGCAATCCCTACCACACGGGCACCATTGAGTTTGGCCATTTGACAGGCCACGGTTCCCACACCCCCTGCTGCCGCACTAATGACACAGGTCTCACCCCGTCGAGGAGGTCGACACACCAAGAAAATCCCTACATAGGCACTCAATCCGGATGTTCCCAATAAATCCAAACAAAGGATTGGTTTGATTCCAGGTAATGGAGTCATTACTTGGAGAAAGGGGGACTTGTCCACCACGGCCAATGTCTTGACGGGGAACATTCCTACCACATTGGATCCTACCTTATACACCTGATTGGAACCCGTCCTTATGACTGTACCATATCCCGAGGCTCGCATCGTTTCACCCACCTTGAGTGAATAATGAAAGGATCCCTCTTCTAATAATGTTCGTAAAAAGGCATCAATCGCAAAGGCTTCGACTCGTACCAACACTTGATCGGGACCTAATGCAATTGAATCGAGTCCTGTAGCATCACCATCGGCAATAGAAAACTCTTCTTGCACCAATTCAAGATGTTGAGAGGCTTGAAATTTACCTTGAGGTAAACGTGCGACGGACCATTTTGGGATCGTTGTTGTCGATGTTGTTGTTGCTGTTGATGATGACGATGGCGGTGGCGAGGAAGACAAGGCGCCATGTTGGCAAACCACCACAAGTACGATCATGAACCAAAGGATCCAATTCATCGTACGCCTTGATTGAAGTGCCATCGCGAACATCCGGTCACACTCGCTACTACTATATAAGCGAAATGTGGTTCTTGCGTTGATGGTAATCTATTTCCTTTGTTCTTTGCCTTCCAAAAAGTTGTTCCCATCGACCAATTCACACTACTACTCTGTCTCACTCACCAAAGGGCAATGCCACTCGTTCGGCGAATCGTGACAACAAGAAAGGTACCCTGTACAAGGTAGGTTTTTGCGACTTACGTATATACATACATACCAAGGAATGTCGAAACCTGCGTACAAGTACCGGTACCTTTCAAACCTGCTCCCACATCGCTGAAAATCCCAGTCCCCCACCCGTGTACCATTCTACTGGACGTCTAGTACCTGAAACACGTGTTCCACTGGAATTTCTGATGGTGCCCGTCTCACTTTTTTTTTTCGTTGGGAGAGGATTGTCGGACAGTAGTATTGTTGTGTGTTTGGGTCAAAACTTTCTATAAACCATTTCATCAGTGAGTAAAAGACCATGCATGATTTGGGCTGGAGAGGCGGTGACTCTACATACTATTCTTGTTGCACGTGGCTTCGTGCTTGTGGCTGGCAACTCATGAAATTGTTGCATCTTTGCTTGCTTCTTCCAGGACGTATCATCATCATGGTGGTGATGTGCTAGGATGATGCATGGTTAAATGTCGTCGAAACTACTGTGCGTAAAACGTACACGAGCTATCATGAAACAACCAGCCATCCAGCCAGCCAGAAAAGGGGATCAGCCCACATCAACTGTGCGGAAAACGTACACGAGCTATCATGAAACAAGCAGCCATCCAGCCAGCCAGAAAAAGGGATCAGCCCACATCACCAGCTAGGTGGGTTGGTTTTTGGGTACCGACACGAGGCCGCATAGCTTTCCATCCTTGAATTGCACGGGGTTTGACATTCAGTGTCTCCGATGCTGGAAAGACTGCCCAAGAACAATGATGTTGTGATCGGACCTTCTCCAGGCAGCGGTGGTGTAAGACAGTTGTCGAGCGCAGGTCGTAACGGCCAAGCAAGGATCTTGCGATCAACACGCAACGTTGCAGCCCAAAGATCAGGCGACAATGAGCTGAGGCCAAAGGGACGCGAGAGACTACGTGAAGATATCGAAGACAACGACAGATATTTTCAAGTTGAAGGCAACCCTATGTTGTTAGTTCCTATGCAATCCCAAATGGCAAGGATAAGTGTTCCTATGCGTCCATGCATTCTTGCGGTTGGGTCTGTTGATACATTCTAATTCACATGGTAGGGTGATAAGGAGAGGTCGAAGCTTCTCACATCGTTTCAGAGAAACCGGTGAAAAGTTCTTCACCAGCTGTGTAAATCCACTCCTCATCGAACCCAACACAGTATTCGGTCAAAATACCGATCTCGTGTCTGTAACCTTGTTCCACAGTTGTTTGCAAGAACATAGGAACCATTTCCATGAGGTGACATACGTACTGCAATTGAACTGCAGAGGATTCCAAATAGAAATCGTTGGACTTCATGTTGTCAGGATTTTGGCGTTTGACATACATGGTCTCGGATGCTTGAAGACCGTCCAAGATGATGTTATGGTCGGGAGTCAAGCCGAGATGGCGACTCATTTCTGCAATGATACCGGGTTGCAACAATCGGTCACCGAGCTCTTCATCTCGAACCGAGAAAATGTCGTACATCGGGTTGTCAACGAAGGTCCTCATGACTTGCCACTCTTGGATGTTGCGAACAGCGGACTCGAGCATTGTTCGAAGAATCAAAACGTGGACTTCACGGCTTCGCGATACCTCTTTGAACTGATAGATGTCAAACTTGGCGTTGGGAACGATGACTCCATTGTCGGCAAGAGAAGCCACGACGTCATCGAATACAATTTCCAAGGGATTGCGAATGTGAAGGATGACTTTGGGTGCGCTGGTGAGATGGCGGCGGGCAAGGTGAGCTGTTGCCGCTCGGATCATGGCAACAGTCGAATGTGCAGTTCGCATTTGTTCAACAACAGGGCTGCTCTTGACAATGTGGAATTTTCCTTCCTCGAGGCACATCATGATGTCCTTATTCTCGCATGCTCCTCGTGCAGCCGAAATTCCAGAACACTTAATCATGGGCTCAAGGGCACCCTTGTCAGCATGAGTCATACTCAACAAGACAGCTGGTTCAGAAACCTGGTAGTCGTTGAAGGAGCTGGGCTTGCATGTAGTTTCAGGGAAGTGGAGATCTTGTTCAGCACATCGAAGGGTTAGTACATCGCGGCAGACCTTGAACTCATCAGCAACCACGCGGAACGCCTCTTCAGCACTCTTGTCAGTGTTTTGCAGGGTCCACTTGATACGTCCACTGCAACTGATACCACCGGATTCTCGAGAGAAGGCTTCGTTACAGTTGCGTGCCTCATTATGACGGCTGACCTTCAACACCATTTCCGGTTCGCAGTGACGGTGGTCAAGAAGTCCTCGGCATTCCACGAACGACGATCCGACAATGTTCATGGCACGACGAGGAGGCATCATCTCGTCTCCAATCATCAAGGAGATAACCTTTTCAGCGCAAGTTTCTCCGGATTCAGCGATGATGCGATCGACGGCACCGTCACAGTCAGCTTGGAATTGTTTCTCTAGGTAGTCACGAGACATAACCATCATGCGAGACTCGCGATCGGCAACACCGTATCCAATCATGATCTTGTTCTTGTACTCCGTGAGCGAGGATGCGAATGCAAGACCAGAACTTTGGAGCTTCAATGGTTTGGAGACGCGAAGGACACGGAATGGTGGGTGAGCCTCGAAAGTGTAGGCACGTGTGGAGTAGGGTTCTCGCGAATAGTCATCGTGAGTGTGGAGAAGAGCAAGATATTCGTCTTCGGAGTAACGGTAGGCAGTTGCCGATCCACGGACGGAGACGCGATCAGAGAGGGCGTCAAGAATGGGGGATGATGTCTCGTAGACTTTCTCACACGTTCCGTCCACTCCATGGACCTTGACAACAACATGAGGTTCGACATTCTGAACATAGTAAAGCTCATTCTCGTACTCGAAAGCGATCCAGTTCTTCTCGTGGTTGGTCATGCTTGCGCAGCTCAATCGATGAGCAGGACTATCGATCTTGTGGGCCAGTTGTTCTCCCCCGGGGGCAAGGTACATCTGGAACTTGCTGTACTCGCTCCATTTGCAGTCTTCAAGAGTTGGAGCTACTTCCAAGGCATGGACAGGTGGATAGGACGAGAACGTAACAGCCCAGCGGGATCGTTCATTCATGCTCTCAGGAAGAACAAAGAGCTTGGGATCTTCAGCTCCGGTTGTCTTTTTGCGAGTGAGAACGTGCTTCTCAGCCAAGTACCCTGGTTCTGCTTCACAAATATCTTCCCAGGAAGAATATGAGTCCTCATTGGATAGCATGTGCTTGTCAGCGTTTACGAGGGGACCTCCAGTTTGGATACCCCAGTTCGCAATACTGTCATCGTCGAACCCACCGGAGAGATCACCTGCGAATTCTTCGGACCCCAACAAAATCGAAGTAAAGTAGACCCATACACCTTCGTTGACAGGCTCACCGTTGTAGCTCGTGACTCCGTTGGAGTAGCCGCCGGTGGAGTGGTATCGAACGGTTCGAACCCACTCGGTGGTTCCGTCTTCTCGCTCCACAAAGATCATGCCAGGGTTGATGAAGTACTTGTGGTGACCTCCAGCGAGGTGTTCATCGGTGTGCCAGTTAAGTCGCATATCAACGGCCTCATCAGCCACTCGGATGAAGTTGACTTCATTCCTGTAAAACATTCCAAGGCGACGGCCGGACAAGGTGGCGTTGACAACCAAGCTTGTGTTTCCAAAGAAGGTGCCGTTTCCAATGAATGTTCCATTTCCGAAGAAAGTTCCGTTGCGGAAATCAGTAGCATTGCCGAAGAAAGTTGTGTTGGTGGAATTTCCAGGCCAAGACGCGTTGAAGAAATCGGTGAAGTTCGAACTGTTCGCGAACAGTCGGGCGATGAACTCCATATCGGCAGTGAAGTTGGTTAGGAAGTCACCAGTGAAGTTTCCAGGGAAGTTGCCAGTACTGTTGGTACTGTTGGCGGTGCTGTTTCGGAAGTCCAAAATGTCTGTGAAGTTTCCGGTGAAGTTTCCAGTGAAGTTTCCGGTAAAGTTCCCCGTGAAGTTAAGGTCAGTTCTGTTGCCGAAGTCGATGTCGATCGTATGGTTCGAGAAATCGCCAGTGTGATTGAAGAAATCCCCAGTATGATTGAAGAAGTCTCCCGTTGAGTTCCCAGAGCCTGCATTCAAGACCTTTTCTTCTTCCGAAACAGGAGTAGTGAGTTCTGGTGGGGAATCAGCTCTTGAATCCGTCACGTCGCCCAAGAAGATCTCGATCGTCTTTTGAAACTCTTGTTGCTCAGATTCAGTCTTAGAGGACGTCCATCTTCCACCGAAAGTGAAGTCTTGGAGCTTCTCTTGCATCTCTCTGTGTTCTTCATTGCGAGGTAACTTTCGAAGGACACCACCACCTAGTCCAGCAGTGGACTCCAGCGATGACAGAATTGCCAACGGGAGGGCAAGCTTGTGAAAAATCATGATTGAACTTTATGTCAGTTCAATGGCAGTCCGCGCAGTTTATGCCGAAGTCTGGAGGAGCTTGCTTTTTAGAATTAGGAAGCAGTCCTACGTAAATGTGAGACCTTCGCTTTTCGGGTTTGGTTGATGAGAGGGTCGGCGATCGTTTTCTTTTCGTGGCCGCGATGGGTAGAAGGGAAGCTCGACCAGCTCTCGCCGAACCAACGTAATGTACCGGTAGAGGATTGCGGGAAACCACCGTACTGACTGTTCGCGCTATATATTTGGTGGGATGCGAGGAATTTAATTATCATAATAATATTCGCTTCTATAGAATGATTTGACCGACGGCCTTGTCCTGTATGTTTAGAGAGAGTGCCGATCAGCGATACACATCAAACGAATCCAGCTGAAATCCAGTGAGAGGCTTATAGTGCCGAGAACTTGCGGGCGTCCTCAATCCTAAGTGCGGTTAACGTTTCTTCAGAAGCCGTTGAGGTAGGACCGCGTCATGCCGAATTTGTGAATTCCAAATGGCGCGGGAGAACAACGGTCACCTGCATACCCGGTACCGTTTGTACATGCGTTTTTGGTACAGGGTCCGTGGTGCCGGTCGAGCCGTCGACTTCCTCGTGGCAAAACGAACAACGTACAATCCAAAAACTCAGCCTGGCGACCTTGTCTACAAAAGTCGATCAGTTGATGGGATCAGTTTTAGTCCGTCGTACTCGGAGTGCATAAGCGAGTAACAAGATTTATCAGGAAACCTGCGGCCCTGCCGCCGGTTTCCTCTTGCTTGCACATGAAGCTGCAACGCTGACGCACACGACCGTCGTGGTGCGTCACTGGCGCCGAGCGACTATCTGTAGACCTTTGAACATCGCTTGTCCAATAGTGAAGCAACTACTGCATAAACGATGAAACACTATTGTTGTTGCTTCGATGCAAGTGAGATTACTACTTGTGCATTGAATTTCATCATACTAAACTTGATCATAGCTACTAGCTAGCTAGTTGCGGCGCGTCCGCTGTGAGTTCTGTAGCTTATTAGACATTGGCTGATCGAACATGGTGTAGCAGTCAAGTGGATCCTATCTCTCGCATGTGGCGACAGTTTTACGACAAAACTGCTTGCATGAACTACCCGTAGTTGGTGGTATGTAAGTATGTAAGAGCCAAAAGAAACGGGCGACTCGCCTCGCGCGATTCACAGTCAGTCGTGCGGTAGCCCAGACGACACTGTTACTATCGGCAACGGCTCGTGAAGGGGTCAACTTGCACTCACTTGTCAGACAGTGTCATAACATCGCATTTCTCTTGCAGCCAAGATGTCTCACAGTCAACAAGCAAAATGCCTGGGATTTGTTGGTTTGTTCGCAGTAGCCCTCATCGTTGTTCACTACCTCAGTTCGGGTTTTCTCCATGAGCCTTCAACATCCCTACCGAAAGTAGTCGCAGACTCTCAAAACGACGATGCAACGATACAGAAATCATCCCGGCTTTCCAGTTTTCCAGTACCCAATGATGAACTCTATGATAAATTAGCGGTATTAGGGGGAAACCGTTCCATGGATCATCAACGCAAGTTCCTCGCCCGAAAAATGCTTATCCCTAACATGTTTAACGAATCGCTTCGTTACCAGCCCATTGTCCGAAAGTTCGCTGCGATCAAGGTGACGAAACAATTTGCATTTCTTCACATCTGGAAGTGTGGAGGTACGACAGTGCAATACCTAGTGGACGAAACCCAACTGTCGCTATCGGACGAAGAAATCCAGCGTCGACAATGGATGGCATTACTTCGGGACCCCATCGATCGTTTTCTATCGGCATGGGCCGAATGCGGGGTAAGACTATATGAGAGACAAATCAATTTCAAAGGACACGAGAAGTACAGTACTCTCAACTGGCTGAATGAAGAGTATGATTATCGAGTACGAGCATTTTTACACGAGGTCAAGGATTATCTCCCACCAGAACGATCGTGTCATACGCACGCTTTTCCTCAAGCCAATTTCTTGTTGAACTCGACGGGGCACATTGATGACCATGTTCGATTGGTGGGTGATTTGAGCGAGATGCGCATTGGTCTTCAAGCGATTGGTCTACGTCTTGGCGATTTTGACATGGTCGTTCGCGATGCCAACGATGATTTGGTGAAAAAGTACTACTTTCAGTCCAAACGAGACCTCTTATCCAAAGAGACACTCCTACAGCTATGCGAATTCTACGCTCTGGATTATTTCTTGTTTGACTTTGATCCACCGGCTGTCTGTCTAGAACCCAACAGCCGTCTAGCAATGTTGTTATGAGTTCATATCGTGAAAATTAGCTCGGTTTTGAAAATTCCTAGATCCATGCTCCTTTCCATTTATGTACCAGGTACGACTGCTGCCCTACGGGATACGCGTGATCGACATTCCGATTGGTCGGGTTTTTCGTTTACAAGGCGAGGGGTCACCTCGCGTTTTTAGCAGTATACAAAGTTGTATATAATGCAATGTTGGATTTGGATCGGTCTGAATGAAAACATACGGGGGAACATTTGCCATGCAGTCGGAGTCGTGGAAAAATAACTGACTGTGAATCTGGCCATTTTACAGGCACTTTTGTCCGACAAGCCCCTTGGTTGACAACAATCAAGCTTCATTGCCCAGCTTGTTGGAACCACTCAGCAAACAATCGTAGTAACGTATTCTCTCGTTGAAAATCCTTTTTGGTCTCCAGATCCCAAATTAGTCTTGCTCTGAAGCTTCGCGTTTCTTATACGCTGCCAAAGGAGTGCGCCCAGCGCCCAACCATCAAATTTTTGTACTTTTTGCACTTCTGATGAAATTAAAACACATTCTGGAAATGTGTTGTTGGCTCAGTAGAGTTTCACTCCTGGCATACTTGGCCCTTTCCGTACTCCTCGTGATATATTGGACTTCGCATAGCACCTCACTGTACCTCTCGAGTGCCGTGTTGGCGAGTTTGCGAGGATCGAGTTACAGAACCAGTGAATCTATTCTCGACACAGCCCTCTTACCTGAAGCCTTTCCGATTCCCATTGACAATGCGTATTATCATCGAATGATCCAAGTATCAGCTGAACGCTCCTCTCAACATCAACGAAAATTCTTGGCTCGTAAAGGACGAATCGTTAGTCAATTTTCGCCAACGGTTCGGTTCCAATCCCAACTGGATCAATATGCTGCCATTATTATATCGGATAAATTTGCTTTTCTCCATGTGTGGAAGTGTGGAGGAACGACGATTGCCGACTTGGCAGGAGATACTCAATTGCGACTCAATGAGACTGAAGTTCAACAACGGCAATGGGTGGCATTTGTTCGTGATCCGATTGATCGGTTCTTGTCTGCCTGGGCTGAGTGTGGGTTTCGGCAAATGCAACATGAGATTCAACTTGAAAGAATGGAACACCATACTGTCTTGAATTGGCTGGACGCTGATTACGATTTCCGAGTCCGAGCCTTTCTAAATGAAGTTCGAGACTTTACTTTCCCAGTACCAGAAATGACATGTCATACCCACGCCCATCCACAAGCCAACTTTATGATTGATGGAAATGGAAGACTGGATGATCATTTGACCATGGTGGGGGATCTGTCCGAGTTGCGGCCGGTACTTGAGATTGCAGGGTTCACAAACTTTTCCGAGCATATCAAGGGACGAGACTCTAGTGCGAATACCATCAAGACGGAAAAGTTTCCAGCACAAAGACACTTACTACGTGATCAGACAGTGTTGGAATTGTGTGAATTTTACGCGATGGATTATTTTCTCTTTGATTTTGACCCACCCGCTGTTTGCGTGGCGCCAGGTGGACCACTGGCTCGCCTCCCTTGGGGATGATGATGGTGACCGCCCCTGCGATCCTGTAAGCGACAATCATGCTATCCCGAACACGCTGCGGACTGAAACTTTGTCTAGTATTTCCGTTTCAACTGCGCGACTGTAAAATAGAAGTACTTTTACTCACTACCGGTAGTGTCATGTCTAAGTTAGAACCGTTGCCTTCTTGTTTCAGGCAGAGTTTATTCTGCTGTTGTGAGGTCAAGTCATCGACATGTCACGATATCACAGCACCATAGTTACTGTTTTCTACATATTGGATCTGGTCTATGTACAACTCACACACTTGGGTTTTTACTCCAGGGACAAGGCAAAGTGGATAGCGTCTTGCAAATGATGCATTCCCCCATGTTCGGTAACTGGCAAATCAAAGATTTGATCGACGACTGCCATACTAGCAGCGTCATCAATCACTCCAAAGTTGGTATGTTGTGTACCCCACCATTTAGCAGGTTGTTTATAGGCATTGATGAAAAAATCGGGTCCACCGGCTTGTCCTCCCGCCCAGGCCACACTTCCTCGGGTCATGAGTGGCCCATGACATCCACATTGACGATCCCAAGCGGGACATTGATTTTCGATACTTGCGGCATCGATAGGACATGTCCCACGCTCGTTATTAATGGGTATTTCCGGATTGGCCATGATCCCTTGGAGTATACCTGGCTTTTCGGCACGATAAAATCGACAATTCTGACAAACACGTGATTGCACCAGTTGATGAACATACTCTACCGATCCCGGCGAGAGTTCGGGTCGTAACCGAACTCGAATAGGACCAAGAGGAGTCGTCAGGACCAAAATTTTGGGAGTCGTAAAAACGATAGACTCGATCCCTTTTTCGTTTTCTTCTTCCTGTTTGGGTGGTGCCTCTTCGGGAACGGCTCCTAAGTGTCGGACGGGATCCATGGAACGTTTGCGTAATAATTGTTGTTCTCGATGATGTTCGTCTTCCAAGTGTCTTTGCAATTCTTTTACTTGTCGTGCGGTTTGATCTTCTTGTTCGGCTTGTCGCAACAAGTCTATCGATGAATGGTCGCGATCGAATTGCACCCACGAATTGTACAGGCTCAAAACGTATAACGTCATGCCCACAAATACCAGCGGGGATAACATGATAATCAAAAGACAGAATCGACCTCGAGGTGGTTGTTGTTTGGGTTTGGAATGATACAAATCGCGACTTTCTTGTTGGACGGCACGTCGCATGCCGGCATGGAACTCATTCATAAATTTCATAATAAGAACCAATGACGCGTCGTTCCACTCTGATAGATATTGAAAAAAAAATACTCCTGCAAGTCTCTGTCTTTCTGTTTTTGGTCGTCGCTCTTTGTCTCTTTGCCAGTTGATGTGTGTGCGTGTGGGTGGGTGGTATTTTTCTTGTTTTGCTTTTGTCCTATCGTACTTTCTACCAAGATGCCAGCACAAGAATCATTTTGTCGTTTTTGAAGTTGTGTTTGATGGAGCACGAGAGGTCACATGCCTACAGGTCGTGATGTCTTCGTGTGGCTTAAATATTTTCAAGTTTGTCTTCGGTGTCGTCACGCCATCCGGCAAAGATTTTCGCCGGATCAGAACCCTAGGATGATAGATCATTGCATCTCTTCAACAGATACCGGGAAACATGTTCCCAGGTACAGAATGATCCGACATAACACAACAACAAAAGAGATCCTCCTTGCGGTATTATGGTTATTGTCGACGAATCCTTCAAGAATCCTGTCAAGGGCTAATGCAGTCAAGGATGCCAAACCACCACCCAAAACAACCCAACCATCGCGACTACCCAACTTTGTCATTATTCTGACGGATGATCTCGATTGGACATTGGGTGGAACCCATGCCTCGACGTTACATCGAACCCGAGCACTTATTGCGGAACAAGGCACGACATTTACTAATTGGTTTGTTCAAACTCCTGTTTGTTGTCCATCCCGAGCCGAACTCTTGACTGGAAAATACTTTCACAATTTAAAGGTACCGACCATTGACAGCCAGAATGGATGTATGCACATCAATGTGGCTCCCCATGCCAACCATTCCTTTTACACAAGAGATTACTTTGCCCAATATTTTGCTGCTCGTTGGAACTACACGGTAGGGATCTTTGGAAAACATTTGAATAATGCCAATCCTACCGATTTTATTCCAAAAGGAGTGGATGAAATGTTGATCAATGGAGGAGGAGACTATTTGGATCCAACATTTACAGTTGCCACCCGACACAAGCGAAAACCCCAAGAAGTGACTTTTAATAATTGTACCGAATCTACTGGCATGCCTTGTTATTCCACATCGATTATTGGAAATGCCAGTTTGGCATGGATTCAACGCCATCTTCAATCTACTACTACTCAATCATCCTCTCCAAACCATCATCCTCCTCAACCATTTTTGGCTCTCATTTCTGTCAAGGCTCCCCACATTTTAGATGGGCCCGACTTTCCCGTGGCGATCCCTGCTCCTTGGTATTCTAATACAACCCTACAGGAAGAATCGGTTCCTCGCTTTCCCAATTACAATTATTCTGCATCTGATCATCATTGGTTGGTTCGATCCCAAGCTCCCATGACCCCGTACGAGGGAGAACGAGTCAATGATCTCTATCTATCACGTCTCAAAACACTAATCAGTGTGGATGATTTGGTAGAAGCACTGGTTTCAGACATTGAATTACCTCTGGACAATACGTACATTCTCTTTACCAGTGATAATGGCTATCGATTGGGACAATTTCGCATGCCCATGTGTAAATTACATGCCTATGAAAATGATATTCGAGTTCCCATGATGATTCGAGGGCCCTATATTCCCAAGAATACCACATCCCCCTTGTTGTCAACCCATGTGAATCTCATGCCAACTCTATTGGGATTGGTGGCCATTCATGATCAGAAACACCAAACAACAAAGAATACGAAGGAGAATGATGTAACAACAACATACAATGCTACTGCTGCTGCTACCAGTTCTTCTATGATTGTTCCCGAGACGATGGATGGAATCAATTTGGCCTCGTGTATCATCACCCCTGAAGACAATGCAACAACAACGACGTCAACCATAGGGACTGAATCCTCATCAACCTCCTCCTCATGTACACCTCCTTCAACCTTGTTGATTGAATATACCAGTTTGGGTCCAGTGGTTCGATACAATCATACCGTCGATACCTACAATCACAGTTTTGTAGCTCTACGTATCCTCGTGAATCAGGAGGACGAGGAGCATGGTGCATCATCAGGGGCAGGAGGATATCCGAATCAAGATCCAAACCAACACAACCATACTACTTCAACTACTACTACTACCAAAAGAATGGATTTTGGAAGAAACATCAAATATGTAGAATATCGTGATTGTCGTTCGGATTGGAATGGTACTCTACAACCTCCATTGGAACAAGAATTGTTTGATTTGGATCAAGATCCCTATGAAATGACCAATATCATTTCCAAGGTTTCGCCCGTTTTAATACAAGCCTTGCAATACCAACTTCAACGGTATATGCATTGTCAAGGAGAATCCTGTCGTATCGAACAACAACAACAATCCATACCACCCGTCGTTTTTACAGATGGTGTGTGGAACTTGGACCATGGGACCAGGACAACGTGGAGCGATCGTAGTATTACATAAGAATATAAACTACAAGATCAAGATCAAAAGTAGGATGGAGGACAGAACCAGGACAAGCACAAAGAGCATTATTAGTGATGCTTTTCTCCGCAGAAGGGTGCAAGACCAAGAGACAAAGGAAGAAAAACGAAACACGAATCGAAGTTGGTCCCGGCAAGGCGGGCTCGGATCCGATGGATCATGTGGTGTCGAAAGCGTTTGGCGGTTGTGGATCCGTTGAAACATCAACGACATTTGTCTCGGATGGCATAAATGTGTGCGTCGTCGGTTGAAATCGTGCGGTGACTTGGGCCACCGGACGGTTTTAGTTACGGCTTTTTGAAACTTCCAACGCGCCAACCAACGAAGAGCGGTGGCCGAATTTTACCTTGGTTTGAAGAAACCCCTAGCCTTGGGTACTCGACTTACTTGTACCCAACTGCCATACACACAACTGGTGCTCCTTGTGGGTTTGGAAGTTATTATGGAAGCTCACCTCAAAGTGTGTTAAATGATGGTGTGATATACATATTCAAACTCGTATATCATACAAATGATGAGAACAAGGGCGTTTGTTGTCGGACGTGGTAAAAACTACCACCAGACACGACAGACCAACACGAAGCAGAGATCGAAAGGGAAAGACCTCCAGACGCACATGAATTTCCAGTCTGGAGGAAGAAGTTGGGTTAGTGTGAGTGAAGCAACTACCAGTACTACCAATTCTCAGGAGAAGGAACAACCCTCCCGACCAAGACTTGGACCAAGCGATACTGTACTAAACTACCGGTACTTGTACATTACAAGTACTCTTCTTTACACTCTTCCGGTAGTAGTTAGTATGCCCCCGACGCAACAAGACTTGCTTCGGGATCGACGACAAATGATTGGTTACAACGACGAGGAAGTAGAAGTGGTGGCAAGAATGGACGGTGATAGCGACGACGACGATGAAGAGGAGGACAATGACGATGATGAGCACGACGACCAACCCTTTGATTGTTACGATGAAGAAGCGGCTTTGGTAGCCGCACGACGGTATAGTCCATGGAAGGACAATACCGGCAAGACAGTGGCAAGTGTGGCATCACCTAGCAAAAGTCCGAAACGTTCCAAGTCAAGACCTTGGCGAGTCGATGTCATGCTGCGGAAAGGCAAAGGTGTCGAACGAGCTTCAACAACTTGGAAACAACAAATGAAGGAACGGAAACAAGTCTTTCAATGGAGCGGAGTCACCGTTGTCGAAGATCAATCCGAAGATTCCGTCTTTCACGGTGTGGAAGATGATGAAATCTCCAAGGGTGATACATCGCAGCGTGCTGTAATTGGAACCTTTAGTCCCACCACCAGTGATTTACCAGAGATTATTAACTGTACGGAACCGGAGGTCATTGATTGTACCGAGCAACTCCAGGAGGATCGAGAACAATTTCAGCACACGCAGACAGGTTCATCGGCAATCTACGACTTTCAAAACGCCATGCTTGCATTGGAACAACAACTCCAACCAGATAGTGACTCCTCGGCAGTCTACGACTTTCAAAACGCCATGCGGGCATTGGAACAACAGCTCCAACAGGATAGTGAATACATTGGCACCGGTGACGATGATGATGACGATGACATGCATTCCGTCTATTCCGTTCGCTCCCTTGCATCGGCCGTCTTCCCCTCGGCGCCGGAACGACAAGAACAAAGTCGCTTGGAGTCCAATCGTCGAGACGTCATTCAGTCCCTGGAAAGCACTTTCACCAAAGACTATGATCCCTATGAACGCCACACCATCACTACAATGGGACGTGCCGGACTGGATCCACCGAAACAAGCGAAGAATGAGTACCACACCGTCTTTCAACGATTCCAACGATCACGTTTGGCCAAAGAATTGGCAATGACAGTTTCCCTACTACCCACCAAGCACTTTCATGTCGTCGAACAATTGACAGAGGCAGACATTGCTCGTCTTCAACAAGAAAGAACAAGGCTTGCCGCTCCTCGATATAGGGTTACAACCAACGAGGTGACACATGAGTCGCCGGTTCCAGCACCAGCACCCATAGAAGCAGTTGTTCCAACGGTGTTTGTACCCAACCAGCCAGAAGAATCGAAAGAACTCGTCACAAGCAAGGATGAAGGACAAGACACAACCCCGACCGTCGAGGAGGAACAGATGGAACAGCCAATATCTGATGTTCCATCTGTCGTTTCATTCGAATTGGGAGATACCAATACCTCAATCTCTCAGGACCATGAAACTACTCCTCACGAGGGTGTTAGTATTGAACCAAGAGACGCATCGTTAACACTACCGGTAGATTCTCAGCACGACGCTTATGCCACGACGACAGTCTCCTCACCTTGCAATGATCCCCTTCCCGGTGCCGTCGACGATGGTCTCCATCAACAGAACCAAGAGACTCCTTCGATCCCACTTACGACGAATGTCTCTGATGCGCTTGCTGGATCATCCCAAAATGTTTCTGACAGTCTGAACGATTCTATAACGTCTCAGGTCATCCATAGTGAATCGTTACCGACGGTGGACGACAACGCGATTGCAACATCACAAGTTATGGAAGAAGGAACCGACCAGTCAAGCCCTCCTTCCATGGCCAAGAAGAGCAAGGCCGACAAGTGGAAAGACCGGCTGGCAAAGCGAAAAAGTGGCGTCGGTCTGCGACGAGATAGTGATGTCTCCTCCGAATCCGCTTCCGTCCCTTCCACCACTGTTCCTGAAAACGATACCCCACTCCCACCCAAACCTCCGCAACTCGATACTGAACAGGCCTTTCCTCCGTCACCTCCTTCCGCCGACGACACAACTTCGAACAAAGAAAAGCGCAAGAGTATGAAATGGAAGCAACGACTGGCGGAGAAGAAAAGTAGCAAGAGCAGTCCAACTGCGGCACAACACAAGCTGCTATCTGAAACTGGTGAGGCCACAACACCAGAACCATTGAAACAAATCGCAGAGGTACCAGTCACAGAGGATCTATCCATGGAAGCAGCAGCAGAGGAAGCTTACAAACAACTCATGGGTGATTTAGCGGCAGAGGACGAGCCAGTGAAGACTTCTGTGTTACCGCAAACCATGGAAAGTAGCGAGACCATCCCTAATGACGACGATCAAGCTCACAGTCAAACAGCACCATCGATCAGACCAAAAGATGGACTAGACGAAACGCCAGTCAAGCTTGACGATAGTTCACCCACTTCAGCAACACGAAACAAGGAGCCTGCCATCCAGCCAGTACTCCTAGAAACTTCAAAGCCTACCACCCTTCCCACGGATCTCCGTAATAGTTTCATGGCATTCGATGCACTCTTGCGCCAACGACAAGGAAATTTCGATATGCCTGACGATGATGCTGATGAGTACAGCGAGTATACCATTGAAGAAGTCAGCGTTGTAAAACCACCTGTACTAACGAAGACCGAACCTCTCGCTGCGGACCAAGGAGAAATAGCCCCCAGTAAGTCCACTGACAACGAATCTCTCTACGAGGAAATCACTGTAGAGCAGAGTTACATGGAATTCACAGTGGAAGATGAACAAGAAAGTGGAGATGACGATTCGCAGGAGAGTCCCAAACCGCCTTCTACGCCCGTACACGCGGCCACTACAAACTTGATGAACAGCCGAATGTTCTCGACTCCTCAAGTTGCGACAGAACCAACAATTACGGTAGAACATACATTGGATGACGAGATGACTGTGTTGACATTCGATCAAAGTTATGCTGAACCTATACATACCGGTAAGACGCCAGAAGCGATTTCACTGCCAGCCCACGACAAGTTGAATGATTCAGCAAGAACAAGCGTCAAGGACACGATTGCAGGAGGTACGGGTAGCATGCAGGGAAGCCGAAAGCGCGATTCGATAAATGGCAGCCACCGATCATATGGTAGCAGGACATCCTCAACATCAGACAAAAGCAACAAAGCCATCGCGGATGTGTTGCGAAAAGATATTTGGAGTAAAGACGTCAATGTTGTCGAGGAAGCACTTGAAGCAATTTGCATAGAAGCTTCTAGGGGACAAAAGGCGCGGGCCAAGATTTCACAATTTGGAGGGATCATGGCGATTGTCCGAGCGATGGAATCTCACCGGGATGCAGAAATCGTTCAAGTGGCCGGATGTAACGCACTCGATCGGCTCGCCTTGGACCCCGACACACAGGTAGTCATTGGTGAAATGGGAGGTATTACTGTGATTCTGGATGCCATGAAGACCTTTGATGGCAGTGCCAATGTACATCAAGCCGCTTGTGCTGCCTTGGCAAATATTACAAGGCATCGTGGAGCCACCGATGAAGTCGCTGATGTGGTGCCAATGCTCTGCGCATCCATGTGCCGTCATGCCACCAATATGCAGGTGCAAGCCAAAGCGTTTGGGGCGATTGCCAATATCTGTATGGACAATAAGCAACGTTTACGTGAACTAAGTGACGCGGGGGGCATGCTCACCATGACTATGGCTCTCCAGCAGCCTTGGCCCAGCAAGGCCGAAAAACACGAAGCCATCTCGAATCTTTCCATCTTGCTACGATGTATGGCCGAGCAGGAAGAAAGTGGTCAAGAGGAAGAATACGAAGGCTATCCGGAAGAGGGAGGCGATGCCACTGATCTCATGTCTGTTATATCCGCTCTAGAGGATGACCTTATGCACCTACCCACCCCTCATGAAACCAATGTTCTTGCCAAGCCACCGTCTCCGGCAAAAGAATCGTCAGACGTACATTGCTTGCAAAAAATCCCACGCACGGATCGCTCGCAGGCTACCATCATGGCACTAGGACTGGAACAATCATCCAACTCTACACAACCGACAGAACCCACCGCACGCGAACATGATGATGAAAACTGCGCCATTTCGTAGAACATTTGTCGCAATTTTCGTTCCCATCTAAAGATTCATAAAGTGATGAAGAATGAAGTACCGGTAGTCTACAGTACCTTTAGTAGATGGTTTTCAAGTTTGGAACTTGCCGTGGCGAACGACGACTACCCATTGCACAAACTCACAGGTCAGCTATTGCCTTTCTCGCTCTTCTGTTTTAAACTGTTGATATCGTTCCAAGGACACATCTTGCATATGGACGGCCATACTCGGTGGTAATTCGGTCCATAGCAAGGGATTCTTGGCCGAAATTCGGGTAAAGGGTGGAACAACCGTATCGGCACCAATCACCACATTATCTTCGATGATGCAATTATCCTTGATAATTACTCGTTCGCGTAATGTTACCGAATCTCCAATCCATACCATGGATCCAATGGCCGATGCTTGAATTTGACAATGCTTGCCAATGTGCGTATGACTGCCAATGACCAGGGGTAGATATTTCTTGGTGGTAGTAGTAGTACTACTACTGAACAAGGCATCGGGCGGTGGTTCTAATCGACTATTTTGTTCAATTTCACAATATCGTCCAATCCGAACAATGGCAAAATCTCCACGGACTTGAACCCCGGGTTGAAGAATAGATCGTCCTTTAATTTCCACTTGTTTGGCACCCTCAATGGTGGCTTGACGAGAGACATAATTATGGGTGGTGGTTTTGATATATCCAACACCACCATTGTTGTTGGATGATAGGACAGCAACTGCAGCATCTCCTCCTGGTTCTTCGTTTGGCATTACCATAGTCGCCATTTGACTTTGTAAATGATGAACCAGCAAAATGCTGCAGTTGCGCTGCATTGTTCCACGAAATCCCGTGGGACTCGACACGTGAATCGACCTGAATGACTTAAATCAAAATAGCAGGTGGGACTAGAAAGAGTTGATTTTACTTTAAAGTTAACTTGGTCTTGTATTATCGGCTGTTTGGTGGCCATGCCAATTCTCGTCGGCACCCTTTGACTACCGTCTCGTTCGTGGCCAACCATTCTTCAATCGCGGCCAATGCCAGTTCCGACTTGGCCATCCAAGAGGAATGCCATCGAAGGTCGGTAGAAAACAAGAGTTCTTTCCATCGGGTTGGATTTTGATGTATCCAATACTGAAAACTATGTCGATTATATCGTGCCACATCGTGAGCAACTGATGGATAATCCACCACGGATTGTAAATTCGTATGCAACCGACCAACAACCAGCTCATAGTCCGGATCGTGAATGAGATTCATATTCTCATCCACATCATTGGTCAAATCAAAGAGTTGAGAATCCACTTGCTCTCCTGTTCCCCAAATGACCAATTTGTACATGCATGGTATATTATCATCTTTATCATCGCCTTGCTGTTCGTCATCATCATCATCATTATCCCTATTAATGTCCTCCTCGTCGAGCTCAAAACTTTGCCAAGGTGACGAAAATCCCTCTTTCATACAGACAAGAGGTTGGATAATTGCAAACCAACTCATCGGAGAATCATCACCATGGTATTGTACCACAACAAAGGGTGGACGTTCATCCTTCTGGAGCATCTCTTCCTTATTAGTTGCTTGTTCCCCAAGTCCACGAGGTGTAGTTGTTGTCGTTTCTTTTGCAGTGGTGGGGTGAATCGATTCTGGATCTTTCGTCCATCCACCAGCATTCAAAAATGGTACCAACGAATAACCATCCAAGGCAAGTCGTGATGATGATAAACCTGCCAAATCCAAAATGGTGGGAAATAAATCCACATGCTGGGTTGGTTGGCGGACAATATCGTGATTGGAGCTATTGGCAGTAGTCACCGCGGCTCGTCGTGGATCAAAAATAATCAAGGGAACTCGGCTCGAGGCATCATAAGGACTCATTTTATAATATTGAGCATGTTCCATTTGCATATCACCATGATCGGACGTTACGATCACGATAGTATTGGACGTCAAGCCCAATTCTTCCAACGCATCCATATACTTTCCTACCATGGCATCAAACTCGGCAATCATGGCATAATAGATTCTTCGAATGTGACGACGACGTTTAATAGATAAGACTTGGTCCACTTCATCGGGAGATGTTGGCAAACATCCCTTGAGCATACTCATATGGACATCACACGGATGCATCTTTAACAAGGATGATGATTTTTGTGGTGGTGGCCAATAGGGTACATGGATTTTGGATTCATCAATTTGATCGAGCCAATACTCATTGGTATGATAGGGTGGATGTACAATGTTCATGCCTTGATAGACAAAGAATGGTTTCTCTGGCTGGTTCTTGGTTGATTTCCGACGCTGCTGTTGACGTGAATGATAGTCACGAATCCAATCCAATGTCTCATTCACGGTCTTCCAATCATCCTTGTGGGAGGAGGATTCATGGGGTGTTTCGGGATTGGTGGGTGTCACAGTTCCATTGTCACGACAGGTCGAATCTTCTTCCACCCATGGTTCTTGTCGTGTCAAATTATAAGGAAATTCCACATACATGGTCCAAGCATTCACTCGAACACTCAGACTATGTCCCCCCGTTTGAAAATCTTGTTTCCCACTGAGATGGATCGTATAGCCATTGTCTTGCAAGATATTAAAAATGGATTCCGAATAGTTTTGTGGCAAGCCTTCAAAATTGTTCCATACCCCCTGCACTAAATAGTCCTTGTTGGTAAATGCTTGCGTGTGAGGGATCTTGTGAGGATATTTACCAGACCAAAAGGAGGCCCGCGATGGACAACAGACAGGAATATTGCAATAGTGTCGATAGAACGAAGTAGCGCCTTGGTCTTCAAGTTTGCGAAGATTGGGAATTGGAATCACATCCTGTTGGTATCCTCGTTGCCAGGTCCTTCCATCGGTAGATTCTACCACCAAAACGACAAAATTTGGAAGTGTCGACGACGTCGCCGTGGTAGAAGCCGCATCACTGCCAACTGACCTATCAATCCCCCAGAACAAGACCCATGACAGCATCCATAGTGGAATCATTCTTGTCCTGATCGATTTCGTTTTACCGCTCGATACACAACAATGGTATAATGGTGGTGTCCTCCCGGGCGGTAAAAGATACCAACGTATGTTTTGGTCGACCTAGTCCACGAACCCTGTCTTCGCACTATTCCAATGTGATTAAGCTTTCTTCTACTCAATGCATACGCAATCTGAATGAATAATGGAATCCATTTCTACTCTGGTTTACGCAATTATCCTCGCCGCCAGGCACCAGATTGGATACCTTCGAGATTTTGCTTGATCCACCTGTTTGGTGGTGGTCCTCGTGCCTTCTTGCTTTTTGTTCTACAACCATCATGTTTGATGATCATCATGGGCTCTCTTTCAGAAAACAAGCAGTATGAACAAGAACTCAGGAGTCACCAACATGACCATGATCACGGGGCACAATCATGATGGCTGAAGAAAATGATTGGCTGCTGCCTGATGATTGTCGCGGTGGTGACTGCAGCAGGCGGCCATACATCATGATCATCATGATTGTCTAGTCACTCGCTCGTGGTAGTGCAAAAACAAGAGTCGTGCAGCGAATGCCAAATATCTCATGAGGGTCAATGGAATCAAAAAGAGTGGCAAATTCTACAATTCAGCTTGATTACTTGCATGTCCCAGCCGGTGGTAGTAGTGGACTACCCGTCATACCTGGAAGGTAAAAGGAGGGCTATCATTTGTTTAGTACCTGTGTACTCTCCGATCGATAATGTCTATCTTGGCGCGTGAGTCACGTCCTTAAATGATGAGGTTCTACTTGCAAGAGAAAACATACCCGTAAGCGTCGATGCGAGCTGTACATCGTTGTTATGTTATTATTCATTGTTTAGTAGCGGTTCCTAGATTTCCGTCCATCCAGTCGTGGTTGAGCTGCCTATGTTGACACCAAAGAATCCAATGGTTCTCCCTCCAATGTATGGTCGTCTTGGGAAAGAATTCCATGGAGCTTCGCACTGACTTATTTACATAATCAACGCCACCATCGTGTGTCATGACGAAATTTTGATGAAAACAAGTACAAGTCTCCGGTACTGCCTGTTCCGCTACGAGATCGTCGATCACGTTGGATATGACACATTGATCGCGAATCAAGTTTGTCTACAAGGAACATTACTTAATGAGTGACATTGAACTACGAATGTCAATACCGGAGGTATTCAAAGAAGATTTTCGATTTCAAGGATCACTTAATTGTTGCTCCAAGTAAAACCATCAGACTTTCCATTTTCGTTGCCATTCCGAATTCTTACCTGAAACGCAGACAATAGGTACCGGTGCCTTGAACTCTGTCACAATCTCGCACAACATTTCCCAAATTCCTTTTCTTGTTGTTGTAGTATCCCTTCAACGCACAAGATCGAAGCACTAACGCCACCACTCCATCATGGTGGGATTGTTCTTGCTTCCTGTTCTCGGGCACTCAGGACCATCGTCATCGCCAAGGAACCCTCCTGAAGTGCCACCACGTGATGATGATCGTCCTCATAATTCGTCTTGTTCTTTATCGTCCTCATCATTCTCAGCGGAGGAGGAGGACCACGGTGATCATCTCAAGGATCATCGCGGAGGAGGAAGCAATATCATCACGCCATTCCCTTTGCAACTTCATTCGATGCTCGAAGCAGCTGCAAACGAAGGATTCAATCACATTGTGTCATGGTTGGATGACAATGCGTCCTTCAAGGTTCACGAACCGGCCTTGTTCGTGAAGCAAGTGATGCCTCGATTCTTTGAACGACAGAGCAAGTACAAATCCTTCCAGAGACAGCTCAATATCTGGCAATTTGAGCGATTGGTTGGTTCACGTGGACCTTGCAATGGTGGATACTACCATGTTCACTTTCATCGTACCAAAACATCCAAGTTTCACCTCATTAAGCGTCGCAAGAAGATGGGGGTCAGCCTTCGTCCTTCTTTTTCTTGCCCTTCAGCCTCCTCAGTGCATCAATCCAGTCGACGAACCTCCCTTCATCATACTGAGCACGGTATACAAATACGAACTCCACAACAATACCTAACAAGATCACCCACGTGTGCAAATGCTAGCAAGGAGGGATCATGTAGTCATGTTACCTACTTCTCAGGTAGTATGCCCGTTTCTCAGCAGCCACAGCACCAGAATGACATACTTCGAATAAATCCCCTTTTTCGACATGAAGCTCAACTGCAGCAGCATTATAACGGAATCATTACTCCTAACCTACAATCAAGTACAACAATGAGCTGTGGTAGAAGCAGAGTAGGCCTCGCTGCATCCCATATTCATCCGACAGGAATTCACGTGAAGTTTCAATTTTCGAAACCGTTACTCGAAGTTGATACTTTGGACAACAACGCATTCTTCGTATCATCACCATCATCATCCAAGAATGTCCAGCAATCAGACATGATGATGAGATCATACTGTGAGCAGGACACTCAACAAAGTATGAGCATCAGCACAAGAAGGTCAAGGATCAATCATGATGATGTTAGTGGTCGCAGCAACACCGGCAGTAACACAAAGCTGCTGTCACTGTTGGATACAGAGGTATGCGACGCCAAGAACAAGAATGGAATACGGGCACTTGATGCAGATGAACTAGTAAGGTCAATAGCACTGATTAATGAGGAAACCCGACATCATGACCCGGGCCTGATCATAATGCCAGACGAATGGAAATATGTGCTTATTGGGTTGAGAATAGGAGCCATGGCCTGAAACTAATTATCCCGCAGCGGCTGCCTACCATCATTGTCCTTGAAGAAAACTATTCCGGCAGCTGCATCAGCCAGGGGCCATGATCATCATGCCACAGAGCGAAATGTGCACCACTAATCATTACCCTGAATTTATATCCTTCAACCTGGAGTAGTGCCTAGCTACCTGCTTCTTCCAACAACCTTCGCTTTGTTGCATGTTGCTGCAACTCCAGTGTTTTGCTTGTACTTTATACCTTTTGGCACGAGTTACAATCACTTACCGATATAGGAACTTGCCTAATGGCATGAAAAAGCTTGTACCATGACCAAGTGTGCGTACAACAGTCCCGCACCTTGTAGTAACCTGTCCAAATTGCACTCAAGTAGTCCAAAAGTAAAGCAGAAGACGAAAACGCGGGGGCCACCAGGACCAACACCACCATGACACAAGCTAGTACAAGAAATTTCGCCCCATCCTCATTGATACTGAGAGGATTGAAACAAGAAAAAGAGATAAAAGGAATCAGGTAGGAACTTGCTTCGTTATTAGACTGGGTTTATCTCTTGCGTGCCATGATGCTGCCATGACAGGACCATCCCATGCATCCCTTCCTGCTGCTAGGTAGAAGGATTGCTAGTACCAGGTAGTACAAGGCAAAGAAGAATAGAGTCACGGGACACCACTCCTTCTTGCCGCCCTGCATGATTCATGTTGCTTGCTTCTCCTTTAGTGTGGCTGACTGAATCATCGCTCACGCCGACGATGGTAGGTACACAGGTCGTTTGTATATGTTGGGGGCTTTGCTACGAAGAAGTTTCCCGCCCCTCTTGAGGATGTGACTGTAAAGTCGTGGTATTTCATGTCAGTATCGTGATTCCAAGAAGCACGTCAACAAGGCAGTGTTTGCCGGAGCACAGGAGTCGTGACGCCTGGGCGAAGCGAAGAGAGTAGGATAAGTGGTCGTCCAAAGTGGTCAAAAGTTTCTACAAGTTCCTGCCGAGACGTATCATCAAGCACATTGAAAATCTTCCATGGCTGTACCCGGTAGCCAGTTCTTCACTCTTTCGTGAGGAAGCGTAGAATAAAAGCAATAAGTGGTAGGTAGAGAGTACTTGTGTATGTCTCGGGGGGTGCGCTACTACGAGTCAAAGTTAATGTACTGAGGAACTCGAGCGACAACATACCGTCATCGCTTCCAATGGTCGATTTATTAGATCATCCGAACCACAGTGGATGCTCTTTTTAACCCCTTTATATTGGGTTTTAATGGAATGGTTCGATTTCAATCCAGCATGCGATTCTGGACGGGCTGTGCCATTCCAGATGAAACCAATGGTTCTCCTAACATCGACTTTGCCAGGAATTCCATCGAGTGTCGAAGACCGGTACTTACAAAGCCATCCCATTTCGTCGTCAAATTTTTGTCGCCAAAAGTGTTCGTTCCGTTTGTCAATAGTGACTTTGACTTAACGATCACTCCGAATGTCAATACCGGAGGTATCCATCGAAGATTTTTGTTACATCCGCTGTTAATTGTTGCTCCATACAACCATTTGACTTTCCAATTTTCCTTCTCAACAATAAATACAGATGCTTGGTCGTCATGCGCTCAATCTGAAGCCCGTCTGAGGAGGACATAATGTGACGTTAATTTTCCTTTTGCCGTGTTATCTGTCTGTGTCGTGACTCTTCTTGGAAGCGCGCCAAGCAAGAAATGATTGCACGGAATGCAACAAGGCCACGATGTGGGGACTCCTCCAGAGCGAAGCGAATGGAATTGCCTCAAGCAAGAATGACGGGTTGTCTTTCGAATCAATCCAGCATGCAGCTGCTGGACTTGCGGGGAGACCACAGAAGTCAATGGTTCTCCATACACATAATGCATGGTCGTTTTAGTAACGAATTCCATCGAGCGTCATAAATTGTGATGGAATTTTTAGGCAAGTCAACGGCGGACGTCGATTCCTATGGGCATAAGCTATTGATCGCGAATCATGTTATTACTTAATGACATATATGGAGAAGGTGTTAACTGCTACCAGTAGTGATAACAAGGTACTGTTAAGATTCTGTTTCGGGACATGTCTAATAGTTTACCGGTAGTATGACATTCATTATTTTACCGAATTCTTAAAAATAATACAAATCGGTTTCGTTCCAACAGAGTCACATTCTCAAACATTTCCGAAAAGAATCCTCAAACATTTTCGCTCATGGCAGCCGTTACTACATTCCCCTCCACGCAGACCTACTACATGGGTTTAAAGGTGCCCTTTCTCGGAAACACACCAGCAGGACCACCACTGCAAAATGAGGGGGGACATGATCATCCTCGCGATGATCGCAATCATGACCTTTCCAGCCGTTTTTCTTTTTCTACTTCTTCTTCATCCTCCTCCTCCTCCTCACCATTGTTGGATCATGACGATGCTGACACCCCCAAGAACCAGCATCACGGAGGAAGCAATATCCTCACGCCGTTCCCTTTGCAACTTCATTCGATGCTCGAAGCTGCTGAAAATGAAGGATTCTATCACATTGTGTCATGGCTGGATGACAATGCGTCCTTCAAGGTTCACGAACCGGCGTTGTTCGTGAAGCAAGTCATGCCTCGATTCTTTGAACGACAGAGCAAGTATAAATCCTTCCAGCGCCAGCTGAATATGTGGCAGTTTGAACGATTGGTTGGTTCACGTGGACCTTGCAACGGAGGATATTATCATGTACACTTTCATCGTACCAAGACTTTCAAGTTTCATCTCATTAAACGTCTCAAGTTCGGACGTCGTCCTCCTCCTTCGTGTCCTTCTTCCTCTGATGGCCAACAAACTAGTGGAACTCCCATTGATGCTTCTGAGTCGCAGCAGGGTTTACCCCCTTTACGGATGACACCACAACAATTCCAGTATCTAACAAGAACAACGTGTGCTAACAATAGCAAGGCTGCTGGAGCATCCCCCGACAGTGTAATCTTCTCAGGGTCACCACGGCCGGTTGTTGGTCAGCACAAATGTGTTGGACTACTTAATCATCCCTTCCTTTGGCATGATCAGCTGCAGCAGCATGATAACAAAATCATAATCCCTCAGGAAATGCCATCAAGAAACAACATGCTGGAGCAGAGGAGTTCCCGCACTTTTCACCGTCAAGGTCATCCTGCATTTCGCTTCCACGGCTGTTCTTGTTGGTTCTAAAAACAACATTTGTGGTGAAGCAGATGATCCAGTCCACCCAGAAGCCCAGCCAGTCAGACATCTGTCATGCGGGCAGCTCTGGTCCTCGTTCTTGTTTTTATTTTGCTTCTTAAATGATGATGCAAATCGCTCTCGTGCCTGCCTCCATTGGTGCTGGTACTAGCTCGGCGTCCCTTGCACTACTATAGCTATATCATATATAATACTACTAGCTACCTCCTGGTATTTGGTATGTCCATCATATCTTTCGCTCATTGCTTGTCCAATTGTTGGGGGGTCAACTAGGCAGCTACTAGGCTACTACGATCAGCAGGAGTACTTGCGTGCTAGAAGGAACTAGTAGTACTACGGCGGTAGTACCTAGAAGTGGTACCAGGTACTTCCTTGCTGCTTGCTTCTTGTTGTACTAGTAGTACTTGTACTACTTCTTGGTCATCGTCACGCACCCATCATCTTACGTACTCCCGATGCTTGTTCACCATCAAGAAGCACTGCCGCAAAGCTTGTTGTGAGGAATTGGGGCAAAATATGACCTTGCAATTATTCGTAGCAGACACTTCTTATCTACAGTACTGGAGTCGCTGTGATCGAATTACCGTGTGACGGACAAACTTTTTTAGATTTGATTTCACTGTCAGTTCTTCTTGGCACCATGAAGCTTCCAACTCCCATGGATATGACAAGTTTGGCGCGATTGATTTTGCATCCCGATTGTCAATCCATTGCGATCTTGACGGGTGCGGGGTTTCGGTGGCTAGTGGAATTCCCGATTTTCGGAGTCCCGGTGGCATGTATGCGACGTTGCGACCGGAATTGTTAACCGCCACTGTGCCACAACGTCAATGGATGGAACGGGATCCAACGGCAGTGGTATCGTGGGATATCTTTCAATCGAATCCCTTTCCCTATTTGGAAGTTCGTCGACCCTTTATTTTGGGAACGCAACAACAGCAATGGAAGGCCACGATTGCTCATCGATTTGCCGAATTATTACACACCAAAACACAAAAGTTGACTCGTATCTATACTCAAAACATTGATGGATTGGATCGACAATGCGAAGAGATACCTAGTGACAAGATTGTCAGTGTTCATGGAAGTATTGCCCAAGTGAGTTGTGAGGGATGTCATGTGGACATGGACCTTACCACCTTTTGCGAGCAAGTGAAAGAAAAGATTAAAGATATATATCATCCAGATCAAGGACCACCAACCTCGTCACCCATTCCCTGTCCTCATTGTGGTCAAGCATTGGTCAAACCCAAAACTGTTTTGTTTGGTCGTTCCTTGCCAGACGAATTTTTTGTTCGAGTCCAAGAGGATTTGCCCACTTTGGATCTACTCATTATAGCAGGAACATCCTTGGTGGTAAGTCCTGCCAATAGTCTTGTGTATCAAGTTCCTGATTCCACCATTCGTGTCGTGGTCAATATGGAACCGGTGGGTAGGGAACTGGGAATCGATTATAGTAGTAGTGGTGGTGGTGATGGTCGAGACTTTTTTGCTCAAGGCCATTGTGATCAAGTCTTTTTGGATTTGATCAAAGAATTGGGTTGGTATGAAGATTTAAAACTCAAGAAACATCTATTACCACCGAAAAGTCAAGAACTTTTGGAATCCTAGACCAATATCCATCCATCCATCCATCCATCCACCACTCGTTTCACAATTGTTGTCATATTGACAATGAAACATGACGACGATGGATGGATCCAACGACCATCGCAGGACAATACACCATGATTGAGAATTGATGTTCGAGAGTCGTTTGGAAGTGTTTTGCTACAGGTGAAGCACCCGAACAATGAAAAACCCCGATGAATCCACCACCAATGTAGGATACAACCCCCATGGGGCGGGCACCCAACGGACCACGCGAACTTGTCGCAAAGTCAGTCACTGAAATTCTGGACATTTTCCCTTAGTTTAGTCGAATGACGAGAGACCTACAACTAAAAAGACTACCATGCGATTGCATATCTCAATTTATCATCCATTATAAATATATTGGATCAACGATCCTAAACCAAATCACTCCACTTCTCTCTCTTTTTTTTTTGTTACTTTTTTGTTGTTGTTGATGCTGGCATTGTTACACCATGCTTCCGATTCGTTGCACATCCTTCATTTCGACAAAGCTGCTGGAGGAAGCAGAAGAACCTTCTCCCAATACCAAGAGAGGACGACGTTTCTGACGTTGCTGCAAAAACCACGCCACACCCGCCACGGGAAGGATCGACCAACTGTACAACCAGGGAAAGTTCTTTTTGGCACTGGAACACGTCGTCTCGTATCCCATGAGTAATCGAAAGGTAGTCATGCCAATGACGGATTGAATGGCGGCATTGTCAGGAATGGGATAGGTAGCTTCCTTGATGGTATAAATGCCGGGGGTACCACAATCTTCCCCATCTTCCCGCTCTTCAACCAAGTCACAAAACTTGCCCACGTCTTGAGAATACTTTTCATAACAATAGACGGCGCTGACACACGGAATGGCAGTAATCAACGCTTCGGGATCAAAATCCACCGTGACATTGATGGATCCGGTTACCGTGACATTGGAATTATCGGGGGTACAACTGGCCACAATCGAACTATTGCCACCAAAGGCATCGGCACTGCAACCATTGTAATCGGTCATGATACTTGGACAAGATGTGGCTTGTGGAATATAGGACAATAACAAGGTTGCCAATAATAAAAGGCATGGGGAGGAGGAAGTTGACATCTTCATGGTGTCTTGGAGTTTGTTCGTTTGTTTGTGGGGAAGCTTAGGTGAATCGGTTCCTGTTGAAATTGTGATCTCGATTGCCTGGCAACAATTTTCCGATTACTTTTGCGGTGGAAACCAAGTGTGTAACGGTAGTGAGTTGCGGAGTTGTCGTATTTGGAGAACTACGGCAATTATTGTCATGGAGGGTTTCGAAAGCAAAAAGGTGCGCCATGAGAGATTTTGTTGGGCGAATGGATTTCGGAACTACCAGTAGATGTTATTCTCGATAGAGTCGTAGTATCGGGTACAAGCAATACCGGTAGTAGTGGATAGAAAGCGAAGCACTGTGAACACAATGTGAAGTGCACCATGACTATCCCAAAAACAAACGGATAGAGCTCCATCTTGACACTGTCGTAATACTAGACGGAGTGGATAGGCCTGGTCGCGCGTCCGTTGCACGACTGTGACGTCAGTGGTATGCCTGTCCGCGACATCGTGTTCGGGACCAAGTGTTGGTGTGGTTGAATCACGAGTACGCGGAAGATCCGTCGGCAATTCGCCTCTTCTGGCAGCCATGAGATGAGAACTTGACAGGAGTTATTACTTTTTCCTCTGCGTTTTTATGGAATGGTCTAAGGTATCAATTCCATAGGAAACAAGATCAAAGATAACAAGATTTGTATTGGGAAGAGGCACGTAGGGTTGTATTGAAAAAGATGGGAATTCGCAGTCGAGTAGTGGCAGCACTGGGTCTCGTGCTCCTCTGTGGGCAAGTATCGGCATTTGTCACAAAATCAACGAATGGTGGATTGAGCCGTCAATCGGTCATTTTAGCCAATCAAATCCCATTGATCAATGAATGGGAAATCAAACCCAATGGTTCGATTGTGGGTATCGTTCAAAATCATCCTAGTATTCCCAATGGTGATACCATTACCACCAGTCCGCTCGCAGCCGGAGATTTAAAAGGTCTGCGAGATAATCAAACGGTCACTACCAAATCTGGAAGCAAATACCGTTTGGGACGATCCATTGCAGTCATCAATGGTGCCACAGCCAAGCCAGCAGCAGCCGTGGCCAAACCAGTGCCAGCTCCAGCACCTGTGGCATCCAAAAAGGCCACCGCCGACTATAATTTAAATGGCAAATCCATTGGCAATGGCAAGTATTTGTTGAGTGGTCAAAAATTAAAGAGTACTTCGATTCGTTCGGAAATTTATTATGCCTATCGAGCCGATAGAAATGGCAATCCAACGGGACCCCGATTGACTGTCAAATTGTCTTCGAATGTGGATAGTTTGTCACGAGAAAATGATATTTACAATAAAGTGGCCGGTGGACTCTTGTATCGAGACAATTTTGTGCGAAAAATTGACTTTTTACCCGAGGCTCAAGCCAGTCGGGGGTTGGGCGGCAATAACAACAAGAATTGGGGGGCCCTCGTCTTGGAATCGGGAGAACGAACGCTCCGTGCCCTGTGCGATGCCCGCAAAAATCAAGGATTAGAAGGCAAGGCCATGCGACAAGCCGCCGTGGCCTTGGTCCAATGTATACTGGCAATGCAAGCCTACAATTTGGTTTGGACGGATCTCAAGGCGGAGAACTTTGTCGTGGTTTCCAATTCGTTGGGTGATGGGAGTATCGAGGGGATCAAGGCCATTGATTTGGAATCAGCCATTCCAGCGGGGAATCCACCCGTGGATTATAGTCCCGAAGCTTGTCCACCCGAATTTGCTCAAGCCGTGGCCAAGGGATTGGGACCCGAATTTGCCGTCAATTATGAATATGATAGTTGGAGCTATGGTATGCTCCTATATGAATTGACCGTGGGCAAATCCTATTGGGCGGGCAAATCTGACAGTGCCATTACGCGAATCCTAAAGGAACCAGGATTCCAAGTCAATGTGAGTGCCGTGCAAGATGACAAATTGAGAGATTTAATCGCCAAGTGTCTCCAAACTGATCCCAAAAAAAGACTGAGAATTACCCAGATTCTATTCCACCCCTACTTTTTGACAACGGGTATTGGACCAATAAGCTTTTAGCATAAAATAAGTGTTTTTATTTGTAAGAAAGAGTGAATGCATCGATGTACCTTGTAACAAGCAGATAAAAACAATGTCTCTACAACGCGGATTTGCCTCGAATACCATGCCAAGTCTCTACCAATGCTGCAACCATAAAAGAATCGTAAACCGAATAACTGCAAGATGTCTAGAACATACAAGGCTTTAGGATTGTCCTTCCCGTTGCAACTTTTTTCGTTTCTTGGTAAATCCCCGTTTTCTGGAAAAGGCATTATTGACTTTGCCAGCAGCCTCCTCCACCTCTTCACTACCACCACTAATACTGTTATTATCCAATCGATCGTCCACATCTCCTGCTAATACCATTCGTTCTTGTTCCAACTCGGCTTGTTGAACGACTTGGACCAACTCGGTCTCGGCTTCATTAAAAAAGACAATTCCTCGACCGGTACGTTGTCCTGCACGACCACAACGTCCCATGCGATGCAAATGAGAAACGACATTGCCCGAGAATTGGAGCTGGACCACGGCATTGACACCGGGAACATCCAATCCCCGACTCGCCAAATCCGTGCAGACCAATACAGGAACCGAATCCTTGTTCTTATCACCACTAGTCATGTCGTCGTTGTGAGTATCATATCGTCGAAATCGATCCAAATATTGGGATCGATCTTCCAATCCAATTTTGGCATGATAGGGAACCGAGGTAATTCCCGCCTTTTCCAAGGCCGAGTGAGCTCCCTCGACATCCTCGACACTATTCAAAAAGATCATGACCTTTTGTCCCAACAGACCACCTTGTTGGACCGGTGTTTCCAACAGGTTGATGAGATATTCCATTCGTTCCTTTTTGGATTGCAAAGGACCAATCCATTGAGTGGCTTCTTTTAAACCATAATGTCGGGCATTATGCATGCCAGACATTTGGACTCGTTCAGCAAAGGGAAATTTTCGTTGTAAATAGGCATCGACACTTTTCAATCCCATGTCGGGCAAGGTAGCTGCACAAAAGACATGTTGCGTGGGCAAGACTCCCATGGACGGATCGAGTCGATCGGCCCGTCGAAATCCCAGCAAGACATTTTCCAAGGGTCGGATATATCCTCCATCCAACAACATGTCGGCTTCATCAATGACCAAGGTTTGAATATCGGCAAACATGTCAATATACTTGGGTTTCATACCCAGTGGTCCCAAGGCTGCCGGGGTAGTCACTATCAAATCAACTGGCGGTTCGGTACCACCCCCCAAGGCAATGGTATCCCGAAAGGGTTTGAAATCCATGGGTTCCAACAATCCTCCTGGTAATACGGCCAATCGAACCAATTGATGCTGTGGACAAGAAGACGAAGCGGCAGAAGCTTTCTTGGAAGGATTGGTTGCGGTTGTCCCACCACTCCAAATGACTGACGAGGGACCCCCACACAAGGGTATGGCCATGCGCAAGACTTGTTGGACCAATTCCTTGTTGGGTACCAAAATGATCGCTCGGGCATAATCATACGACAAGGATCGGACCGTCCCCTCGTGCAAGTCTTGTTTTTGTTGTAATATATCCTCCAGTAAGGGTAACAAATAGGCCAATGTTTTTCCTGATCCCGTTTCACTCCCAATAATGACATTTCTGGCTTGGATGGATCGAGTCGCAGTTTTTTGGTCCAGATCATCTGCATCATCATCATTGTCGTTACTGGTTTTTCGGGCCAATTTCGAAAAGGCTTGAGCTTGAACTTTGGTCGGCCGTTCTATACCCAATTGAGCCAGTCGTTCTAATAAAATGGGACTTTGGATTCCAATCGATTGAAAGGTAACATCATCCTTGACAAACAAGGAAGCATCATCATCAACATCATCGGCACTAGTAGAGGATGATGATGACGAAGAATACAACCGGGTGGTCGACGTCGTTGGCATCGATGACAATGATGCAAACGGATAGTTCTTGCCATGACCGATAAACAACGATTGTGAATCATATTGGGGAACAACCTGGAAGGAGTGACGACCAGTATTTGTAGTAGATGTCTTGAATGATGACGAAAATCTCGTGGTTACTGCTGTGGATTTATATGGGCCGATAGTATCGACACATAGTTTGTCCCAGGGAATAGCTTCAGCCTCCTTTGGCGGTAAGTGACCATACTTTTTCCGTTGTTTTTTGTTCCGTTGACAAATCGGACAAACTTTTACAGATGTAGTAATTTGATCTCTCATTTTGGGCCACCATAAGTGTTGGCTTATAGTTTCCTCAGTGCGATTTATACCTGGATGTCCTAAATAGGAATGATACCAGTCTATAATTCTTTTTTGGAGGGTTGATGGAATAACCATTTTCCCTTTGAAACAGATCACAGGAATCTGCTTCCCAGCGAACATGAAGTTAATACTTTCATAAGGAGAGTTTTCCTTGTCGCGCACTTTAAGAAGTGGTTTGTCTTTTAGCTGTGCTTTGCTTATTTGACTGTAGTCCAAGGGGAAGTCTGCCTCAGTAAGTGTATCTGTAGCATAACAGTATAACTCTGATCGCAGTTCTTCTGTGAAGAATGCTTCTTCCATGGGCTCAGCTGATAATTCAAGTCTGCTTAGTGCATCAGCCACAACATTGGACTTTCCAGGCAAATGTTGTAATTCTGGTCCGTATTCTTCAATATACAGACGCCAGCGCATCACTCTGTCAGAGTTCTGCTGCTGATAAGTAAGGTTTTTATGATCCGTATGGACAATAACCTGTTGACCCAGTAGGATATTTTTGAATTCCTTTAATACTTCAACTATCGATAAAAGCTCACGCTCTGTAACCGTATAGCGAGTTTGTGCAGGGTTAAGTTTCCTAGAGAAAAAGGCAATAGGGCGTCCTTCTTGGATGATTACCGCTCCTAATTGAATTTTGCTCGCATCTGTATAGATGTGGAATTCCTTATTGAAATCCGGATACGCTAGTAGCGTCTCACGGGCCATGATACGTTTAATAGTGTCAAAGGCTTTCTGTTCTACGTCTGTCCACTTGAATTTGACATTTTTGGACGTTAGAGCAGTTAGTGGTGCTAGGGTCTCAGACCTTCGTATCCACATGTCCCGGTAATAATTTACCATGCCTATGAAGGCTCGGACTTGTTTTTGAGTTTTGGGGGCCGCTAAGTTGTTGATGGCTTCAACTTTCTTACTAAGCGGTTTAATGCCCTCCTGGGTTATCCAGTACCCTAGGTATTCGAGTTCTTCTTTAGCAAAGAAACTTTTAGTGGCATTGACCTTGAGTCCTGCTTTCTGTAGTCGCTTGAGAACCTGTTCGAGTTTGTCGAGGTGGTCCTCAAAGGTCCCAGTTGATATACAAAGTAAATCATCTATATAGGCCCTTACGAACTCCAAGTCTGCAAAGAGGTCTCCCATTTTCTCTTGGAAAATATCTGGGCTGTTGCACAGTCCCATGGGTAATCGTAAGTACTCATACTTGCCCCAAGGCAGTACGATAGTACAATACTTGGATGAATTGGGTGACAATTGAATGTGATAATAACCCATATTCAAATCCAGTGATGTTGCATACATAAACCCTTCGAGTTGTTGCAGCATGTCCTGTATTTTGGGGATAGGAAACGGTTTACGTTTTATCCTTTTGTTTAATTCTCGTAGATCTGCTATAGATCGTAGAGTACCATCTTTTTTAGGGATAGTAAATGCTGGAAAGCCCCACTCAGAGCGATTAACCTTGCGTAGTACTCCGTAGGAGCACATGCGGTCTATCTCTTCCTTGAGCTTCTTTTCCTGTGAGTGTGGAACCGGATATGCTTTCGCATGATACGGCTTGACTTCTCCACGAAGTTCAAGTTCTATCGGATCTGTATTCCACGTTCCCAACGTACCATCGAATAAATCTTGGTACCTGGCCAGCAATCGTCCAAGTTTAGATTTCTCAGAATCTGTTAAATGAGTACTGTCTTGTACTATTTTGTTTAAATCAGCTGGAGCATATTTAATGTCCAGGATACCTTGGATTCGTTCTGCCTCAGTAGTGACCGGGTCATGCATGGATAAAAGTTCATTATAGGGATTGGATCTCACCTCCCTAAACAAACTAATG
>SWEM01000293.1:0-37523 GCA_019593585.1 Nitzschia palea | reverse complement strand
GAATTAGCTGTTGATCGTCCAGTAAGAAGAGATTGGCAACTATATGTTATATGGAAATGGACTACAAGATAAAATATTGAGAGGAAAGGTAAGACTACTGAAGAGGAAGAAACAAGAATCAAACGGAAGCTCCTAGTAGACTTTAACCTATAGTTTGTGAGTAAGAAACAATTGCAAGCGTAGTACTAAGTACGGGAATTTCCAACACGCGGTTGGTGCTGATCATATCATAGCATGTATTAAGATACTTATATTACATACCTACATCAACTGGAGTGGGGTTCTTGGGCTACTTGCGTGGGGGTTATTCGTTCTACTTTGGCCCGGGGTTCAAGGTTCAAGACTTGTGGTGGCCATCATCATTCTTCTCCTTTGTTTGATAGGCAGCTGGTGAATGAACAAGAATAGTGCTTGTAAGGTCTCGAGTCTTGCACCATGGGGGCTGTACAAAGTTTATGGGAAACGAATGTGATACCCGCAATCCCATGACCACTACTCGTGCAAGACTGGGACTGGAGTATGTGATATCTTGTGTCATCAGAATGAAACTTCTCTCATATTCTCCTTACAAATTCAACCTTGTCCTCCCAAAAGACCCCAATATATTAATAATATTAAAAAAAGGATGGTATTTCACTCTGGCCTTTTGTCGCTGGTTTCCTGGTTTGTTCTGGTGCAGCATCATCATCATTGTGCGGGAGCGTCAACAACAAGCTATCTCTCCCAAAACAGCAGGATCGCAATTCATGGGACAAGCATAGAGATCAACTCTGGAAAGACAATGTATGCACCACGCCTTGCTATAATGCTTTAGAACAAAGTCAGGAAAACTACAGGAACAGTTACCAAGAGCTTTTTCAGGATGCCAGCTTGAAACTTGCGCAAGATGCCTACTACCAAAACTATGACGAGTTCATTACTGCACAAGTGCTCGCGGGGAATGGATGCACCTCAGTTGGAGGATGGACCAAATGCAATTGGGATAAACAAGCTATTCCAGGTGAAATGGAATATCAACGTGCGTGTGCCGCAGCTGGTGGCACCACCTAAACATATTCCGGAGATTTTTCTTGCCACCTAACGGATACGGCTGGGGTCCCCTCTGTTTTTATCGTTGATTTTCCGATTGTCGCGGCATGTGTCCCATCAACAATAGAAATGGATGCGTGCTTTGAAAGTCTGCTGATGGATATCATTGACGTTGCAGAAACAAATCGAGAAAACTTATTTGAGAATGCCGTTTGCGCAATGGGTGATTTTGAAGTCATTGGACCAGGGACTTTTTCCAGTATCCATGACAGCAGCAGTTCTTCAAGTTAAATTGGTGCTTGTAGCGGTATGTCATTCTTCACGGACCATGATCATTCAACCTTTGACGATCCAGAGCATCACGAATTACAGTTACCAATAGAATGAGATCTTGTTGACTGTTCATGGTTTGAATGGGAAACCAGTGAACATGAAGGTAGGAAAGATGATTGAACAAATCCCAATCCAAGCGCGCTGGCAAATTGGTAGCCTTGTTGTGCTTTTGTCCCCCACGTTCATGGTAATAGATAATGGCCGTGGCTCCCTTGGGTAAAAAGGTTGCCGTCACGGCACCACCCCCACATCCCGTGATGAAAATATTCGTCTCGGTTGCCAGTCGAACTTGTTCCATGGCGGTCATGTTCTTTAGCACGACTGCAGTGACGGAAACCTTGTATCCCCCTAGATTCGATAACACGTAGTCTTGTTGTTTTCCAAAATCAAAAGTTCGTAGCCTATTGTCAGAGGATTGCATGGAAATGACGATCCGATAGGGTTTTTGTCGTAATGCTGCTGCTGATGATTTCGTATCAGTGGTAGATAGACCAAGATTTTCGAGACAAAAGTTTCGAAATTTCCAAAACATTCCCCCACGTCCATGATTATGTGTCGTGAAATAGTCTTCCTCACGCCAACCATGAAATTTTTGTGTACCATGATCAGTCAAATCTCCTATACCTGCCAATCCATTCTTGGCACAAACCAAATCGGTTTTGGGAGGATGGGGTCCTACATCCAGAACAATGGTTTCTTGGGTCGTAGGATGGGATTGATTATTGAGCAAGGCCCAAAATTTGTTTTGTAATTGCCAACAATCTTTCAGACGATCGGGATCCTCACAAGATGCCCATAATCCTTCTTGACCATCGTCCAAGTGATATCGTATGGCCAGGATGGACGTGGTTGGGAGTTGAAAGAGTTGGGTCAAAGTAAACAGGGGTAAAAAACATCCCATATCGCATGACCTGGATTCCATCCTCCCAACGAATAAAAGGGAATCATGACCACTTCGGGGGGTAGAGCATAAAATTCTAGTGGTGGTGTCGAGAACACTTGAGGAAACCACTTGACTCGTTGAACACCCCTTTCGCCCCATTTGAGATTGATCCCACCAAGAGAGACACCTGGCAGTTTTGTTGTTGAGGAAGATAATAATGTTCCATTGGCTAATAATGTAGAAGAAACATCTAAAAATGGGACTTGTTGTGACCAAGGAAGGAGATCATGATCCGCTTGTCGTGGATAGACTTGAAACTTTCGAGAGGTCATGTTGAAACAAAAGAATTTGAAATGACAGGATCGGCGCATCCAACTATCGGGTTGAAAGTTTTCACCAAGACAATTTTGCAGAGTATAGGGTTTGGTATATGTCGAAAGCTCAGTGACATTGCGATAGTAGACCGGATAACCATTGAATGTTCCATCGGGACGAGACGGACGCTTTCGAGGTGGAATGGTTGGAGTTTGCAATTCCTCTTCTTCGATCTCTATTGGCACCATGCTTGTCATGGCAGCATCTTCCGTGTAAAGCACCATACTGGCACGAATCAGCAATAGTTCCACCAAAAGTGATAGTATGCCACATTTGACAAAGACCTGCTGTAACGATTTTTTCGTTGGTGACGTTTTCGCTTTGGTGCGAGGGTTATTGTGATGATCCTCAGGAGTCGTGGGACTACGAATGGGAAGAATAGGGGATCGGTGTGCACGGGCATGAATACTGGAAGCTGGCGTCCTATTCATGCTACCAGTCACCAATGTGAAGTGTGAGTAAAAGATGTAGTTGACCGCACCACCATTGTCGAAAGGTCTTTTGATCTTGTGGATGTGACATGTGAAATCACGAACTACTCGTAAAGGACTGATCAAGTACCTGCTGATGAACAATCACGAAGCAGTCTTGCCTGGTCGGCAGTTGGCTCTTCCACCCACCACAATAATGGGAAAAATGAGGCGATTATGATAGAAAGCCTTATTTGCTACTGTGTGTAGATTGACTGTTATTGATCAAGGAACAAACGATTGTGTCGGTCATCGAGATGTGTGGGATTCACTTGGCCGTTTGGAGTTCTACATGTTGCGGTATCTGCCAGACCCTTCAAAGACAACATTCCTCTGTCAACCTTCAACGACGAGGACCAGATGCCTGCAAGGAAATTTCCTTCACAGTCACTGTCCCCGTGGCTTCGGAGGATGATACTCTCACTACTACGACAACTACTGACATTCATAAAATCATCTCTCTACAAGCATCCGTGTTGCAAATGCGCCGAGATCTTGTGGAACAACCCGTCATGATCCAGCTGGGTCTGGATCAACCTTTCTACCATCTTTGTTGGAATGGCGAGGTCTATCAATCCATGGACGACGAAACAGCTGGTAGTTTTGAAAACTCGGATACTAGTTTGGTGGCCAAGAAATTTTCTGAAGCATTGGAAACATCGGAACCGCCCCAGGCCATTTCGAAAGTTTTGAGCGATCTCTACAACGCCGAATATGCATTCTTAATAGTTTCCTCGGATGGTGACGTATACTACGGTCGAGATGCTTGGGGTAGACGATCGTTGTTGCGATGGGATTGTCCTTCATGCGGTTCATTTCATATTGCCTCGACACCTTCCTTTGTAACACCTATGGATCGAACTGGTCCCGAGACGACGGGGACAACGTCTTGGCAAGAAATTCCACCGGCGTTGGTTCATCAAACGTCAGCCAAGTCTCCAACGACCCACATGGAGTCGGTGCCTATCCTTCTTCCCATGGTACCTAGTTCACCTCTACCTATCCCAGACTCACCAGCTCCACTACTTTTACCGCCCGATGTTACAATGGAAATGTGGCAAGCCTCCCTGGCACTCGAACAGTATCTTTCCCAGGCGGTATGCCGTCGGATGGATCATGTTCAGCCCACGGCTGTATTATTTTCGGGTGGATTGGATTCGGCAGTGGTGGCAGCTTTGGCTGCCCAACATTGTGCCCACACGCTCCATCTGTACAATGTCTCGTTTGGTCCCTCCCATGAAAAGAGTGCTGATCGTCAAGCCGCTCTCATTACCCATCAAACGCTTCAAGCACAATATCCCAACAAGAATATCCTCTTTCATGATATTGTCGTTTCTTGGGACGACATTGGTGCCAAGGAACCTCACATCCGAACCATATTACAACCCAAAACAACCTTGATGGATGTCAATATTGCTACAGCCTTGTGGTTTGCTAGTGGAGGAGGTGCGACAGATCCATTATCAACATCAACATCAACATCAACATCAACATCAACATCAACATCAACATCAACAACAACAACAACAACAACAACAACAACAACAACTACAACCAGCGCACGACCACGCATTCTACTCTTGGGTATGGGAGCCGATGAGCTACTTGGTGGATATGGGCGTCATCGCACTGCCTTTGAAAAGGGAGGATGGGATTCTCTTCGCAAGGAACTGCAATTAGATCAAGATAGATTTTGGGAACGAAATCTTGGACGAGATGATCGTATCATTGCGGATCATTCCAGAGAAGCCCGTTTTCCATTTTTGGACTATCACGTGACTCAATTCCTACGGACCTTGCCCCTTTCTTCCATTTGCGACTTTACCTTGCCTCCTGGACAAGGTGACAAGCGCATTTTACGACTAGTTGCCATGCGATTACAAATACAGCATGCTAGTGGACTTGTCAAGCGCGCCATTCAGTTTGGGAGTCGTATATCACATTTAAGTGATGCCAAACGCTTTGGAAGCCGTCGCAAGGCCAAAGGAGATGCAACAATTCAAGCAAATGAAGTCTGATTGACCTTGTATGATCTAATTTATGTACTCTTCTACGTTTGTGGATACATGCATTCTCTACCACGCACCAGCAATTCATTGTTTATCCAAACAAGAGCTGCAAGGCATAACAAATCAACGGCGTGTATCGGCAGGGGCGTGGACGAGGTGGGGGCATCAGGACAGCATTAATCTTGTGGATCACACCATTGGATGCCATGATATCCGTAGCGATAACTTGTGCGTCACCAACAAAAACATTGCCACCTTCTACTCGAATGGAGACATTTTGTCCATTCAAGGTGGTGACATTTGATAAAGTCACCACAGTGGCAGCAGGGACGGCACCGGAAACAACATGATACAAGAGAATATTCTTGAGGGTGGCAACACTAAGTGAAACATTACCAAGAGCAGCAAAAGCAGCATTGGTGGGGGCAAAAACGGTAAAGGGACCGGCTGTATCGAGAGAACTGACAAGATCTGCCTGAACTAGAGCATGAACAAGCGAACTTAGATCGGGATCCGCCATGGCAGTTTCAACAATGTCTTTTGGAACTTCCACACCTGGTGGGATAAGAATTTCTGACAAGAGGAGCAAACATAAATTAGATACCCGGCCAGGCAAGTGATGGCTCCTAGTGCGAGGTCATGACTCAAGCAATGAATGACAATCACTCCCGAGCTACTTACTGTCAATGACATGCACGATGCCGTTGGTAGCAACAAGGTCAGCCGCAACCACGGTGGAATTATTCACAGTGACAGTACCTCCTGAGACAGTCAAACGCACAGTGTCACCGCTGACCATTTTAATGTCTGTCCCAGAAACGATGGATGCAGCGTCCACCGCCGCACCAGCAAAGACATGGTATTGCAAGATGCGAGTGAGGAGAGCCACATTTTCCGGTTTGAGGAGTGTTTCCAAGAGACCGGCCGGTAGTGCCTTCCAGGCTTCTTCCGATGGGGCAAAGACTGTGAATGGACCAGCGCTCTTGAGTACATCAACTAGGTTGGCCGCAGTGACGGCAGTGGCCAAGGTTTTCAAGTTGTGGTATAAAGCAAGATCAACAATGTCCAATAGGGGGATGCCGGGAGGTAGAAGAACCTTGTCAATTGCGTGAATGATACCATTTGTGGCTCTTACATCAGGAATCACGACGGTCGACTCGTTGATGACGACTTTCTCACCGTTTTTATCATGGACGCGTTGGGCGACAACTGATGCTCCTGGTAGCAAAGTGGCAACAGTGAGGGGGTCGGTACCGATGGCAGAGGAAGGTACAGCGCCATCAACGGCATGGTACAGCAAAACTTGGGCCAATACAGACGGGTTGCTTTGAAGAAACTGAACAGTAGACGCTGGGAGTGCTGCGAAAGCGGCGTTGGTTGGCGCGAAGACAGCTATCGATATTTGTCGAGGAGGAGTATGGCAACGTAAGGATGCATATGGACAAGCTCATAGATGTGGTAGCGGATGTCAGCAGCAAGTTATACTTACTGGTAGGAGTGGCACCTGTTAGTCGAGATAGAACAGGTTGTATATTCGGGTCATTGATGGTCACGAGAGAAACCAGAGTGCTGAAGTCGGGCAAGGAGCTTGCAATTGCAGCAATATTTCCAGATGGAGCTGAAGTTGAACTGCTTCCTCCCCTTAAAGATACATCATTGCTGTTCTGAGCGGCCACAAGTGTCCACAGAGCGGTAAAGATGATTGAGAGAGAAACCTTCATTGTCGTCCTCTTTTCACACGTTCAAAGATATCTCAAGATAAATTTGTGATGCAAGAAAGAGGTTTGCTAGATTCGCAACCCACCCATCAAACTTGCGTCAGTTCGCGTCACCAAACGTCGAGGCATATAAATCTTTTTGATGTATATGCCCCTTTCCGTGCATTCGTGCCTATTCAGGGATGTCAATTGTCGAAATGGCGTCCTTCCAACATGAGGACTGTCAACGGATCGATGCATCCCCATTTGCTAAATACAGCATGTACGACTAACGACTAAATACTTGTGTCACACATGATATAGGAATGTTCCTGGCAATTTCGCGAGCTTCCACTATTTGCGTCACTCGCATCCCTATCTATTCTTCGACAAAGAAGCCACCTCATTGAATCTATCTCTCTGTTTCGGCCAAGAATCAAGGTTTTTCGTTTTTCAGGTTCTCCTTCCTCGCCAACTCATTCGACGGCAGTTACTACCGGTACTATGCGAATTTTGTTGTTGTTGAAAAGTCAGTGCATCATCATGGCTGAAGTGTGTCAGAACTCGTTGTCGTCGCAAGGTCGTCTTGTCGGACTTGACAGTTGATAGGACAAGGTTGCCCCGTCATCGATAAAACTTGGCCCCAGATATCACCTTCTGAGTTCAAAAGTCGTGGACTGGTGGCTACTAGGAGTGGAATAGGGATGTACACCAAACGATTATTGACCATGCCTACCGAAAAGCCTGTGAATCCTGCCATGGTCCCATCCACAGCGGCCTGACCAAGCTGTAAACAATACAGAGCATCCGCAGCATTGGCAGGAACTGAGCGAACAGAATATGATGGATCTACGTACTTCATTCTGCATTCCATTCCCTGGCGTTTGAAGTAGTATTGAATTTGGTCTCGAACATATTCGGCAATGGGAGCCAATTTTTTGTTCCCAGATCCAGCCTCCCTCTCTTTCTCTGCCTCGAGAAGTTCCTGTCCAGCGCCCTCGGCAACAGCAACAACTGCATATTGCTTTTCCAGGACTCGCTGTTTCAAAAATGGCAAAATGCCTTCCGGGCCATCCATGACGATGGGCACTTCAGGAACGAGGACGGCATCAACATCCCCGCCGGATCCAAGTGCTGCAAAAGCTGCCAGAAAACCTGCCTCTCGTCCCATCAATTTGATGACCCCAATACCATTGGGGACAGTACACCGAGCTTCAATCAAAGCCGTTCGGATAGAGGCCTGTGCAGCTTCGACTGCCGAGTAGAACCCGAAACTTCGGTCCAGATAGGCAATATCATTGTCAATAGTTTTGGGAATACCCACGACTGCCACATTTAACTGCAGCTCACGACACTTTTCATGAATCTTATATGCACCGCGATGTGAACCATCGCCTCCTATGATATAGAAGTGAGATATTTCACGGTTCCTCAAAAAGTCAAGTGTTTTGTCAATATCCAGTCCACCACGACTCGTGCGTAAGAAGGAACCTCCACTATGATGCACGGTGTCAACAACCTCTGGAGTGAGCAAGATTGGTGGAAATTCGTAAAAGCCTCTCCAGCCACCTTGAATCCCCCACACCCGATTGACTTTGTATTGCCGATGTAGGGTATTGGTAATCTCTCGAATCACATTATTGATACCAGGACAGAGACCTCCACAAGTCACAATCGCAGCATTGACTTGGGATGGATCATGGAAATGCAAACGTGGCTTTCTTGTGGCTGCAACAAAGGCTCGGGATACGGAACCTCCTTGTTCGGAATTTGGAACAACAATGTCAACCAACACTATCTCTCCCTTTCTTGGAGTGGTAGGAGAAGGAGGCGAATCTGGCAAAGTCGACAGCGATTCCAGGTTGGAGACCAAAACGTTGCCAACGTTTGCGCTCGTCGTTTCATGGTACAAGACTTTATTCTTGCACCTTGCGTGATTCTGTTGACTCTCCATTTCTCGAGTGCGAGGGACAAGTGAATTTGAATTACCGGTAGTCATTTGTATAACATTTGTGAGAGCGATGTTTCTCGATCGTATATCTTGTGCATATCTTACTCTTCGCCGTGTTCCATTTGACAAGTTCGACCACTTTGTCATGTTTTTCAACAACAAAGCAAATGGCCAATGCGAATGCGGATTCGAATCGTTTCTTGCTGCTAATAAGTCTTGGACTAGGCTTACTGCTGGTGGTGTGTTGGCGAGATCTTGCATCTGAGAAAGAAAAGTAAAAGACCATTCCTTTCTTCTACCTGACTTGTGACGATTGTCGAATTGCAATCCGTGACCTTTTCTTTTCGACGAGCAATGACGACATGGAGAATCACGTTACGACTCTCCGTATACACTCTGCTCCTCGCGTATCTTACGACATTCAAACACGTTTTCCTGTCATTGTTACAAGACGATCAACGGCGGCAACGACTAGTACCGCTACCACAACAAGTCCTCCTACAACAGCATCCACATGATGACAATATTTCCAGGATTACATGGTCGAATACAACAAAGCTCAAGTCGGCAAAGAGACAGTTTATCCCAAAGATATATCAAGCTGGTCAGTGGGATTTGGCCCCCATTGTATTGGTGGAATACAAGTTGCTTTTCTTCACTCAAGGCAAGGTACGCCAGAGACAATGACAAACAATCATCTCAAAAGTTGTGTGTTGTTGACAAATCCTGACGGATTGTATAGGTGGCTTGTACAGAATTCAAAAAGTTGTTTCGTCGCATGATGCATCTGGACGATTGGCATATTCACAAGGAACCAAAAATACCTCATGACCCAAGATTTAATGGACTCCAATATCTCTATCAGTATCCGTTACCACAAGCCTTGCAAATGCTGACGGATCCACAGTGGACACGAGCAATCTTTGTCAGAGATCCCAAAGAACGATTTCTCAGTGCCTATTTGGATAAAGCCGCCAAGAAAAATGGACATTATTTGGATCGACATTGTTGCTTGAGGGAATCGAACAATGACGACTCGTGTGGCAAACGAGCATCCAGGTCATTGCTAGATTTCATCCAGGTGGTACAAACCCAATGTTGTTGTGATCCACATTGGAAGCCTCAATCTCTACGAATAGATGATGAGATTTGGGACTACATCAATTTCATTGGATATTTTCATGATTTGGCCGGTGATACTCAACGAATGTTGCAGAGGGTGGGTCAAAACGCATGGGAAACGTTTGGTGCCTCGGGATGGGGTACCTTTCAGAATGAATCCATGTTTATAGAATCCAGTACAGCGAAACATCGGACGAGTGCCAGAACGAAAATGCGGAAATATTTCAACCACAGCATGACGGAGGACTTGGTCGAAGAATTTTATGCTGAAGATTACCAACGATTTCAATTTGATCGCTACCGTATTGTAACTTCTGATACCTGATTCCAAGTGGAAAGCTTCCATGACATGTGCTTATTTTCCTGGGATCAAAGTCTGACGTGCTTATAATCTTGCCTTTTGGTGAACTGGACAAGAAGCAAGAATCTATTTGATCGCAAACGTGCGGAATGTGAGGTCGCACACTGGGACAGTCAAAATCCTCGCAGTCGACGAAATGTGCATATCCTTGGAATAAGCGGGCACCAGCAACAAATCGGAGATATAGGACAAGTCTTCAAGAATAGAACTACAGGAAAGTCCAAAACGGACACTGGGACTGGTTGGCACTTGTTCGTTTTGAGGTGTTCGAAAATGGGTCGATCCTGCATGTCGAGTTTGCGCAATGGTTTGCATCGCTTTCCATCCATGTCGGACATGACGACATTTCTTTTAGTAGACGCTATGCACATGGGAACAATATCTCTTACCACCTTGCTCCAGTTTTTTCCTTGGCAGCAACGAGATCAGCCGGTGGTGCCAAGGACAGATAGGAATCTACTGCCTGTATGGCAGATGTTATGTACTTGATACATTCATTGTCATCGTCGTTAACAAACTTGAATTCGATCAAAAAGTTCTCCCATGCAATCCAAGCATCATTGCGTAGACCAAATTGTTGAGTCTGTCTTTCATTGATCTCCGATTCAATTGTATCTCTACCGGGTCCATCAAAACCTTTCGTATAGTAGACCAAGAATGCATTTTGATCCAAAAACTTTTGTTTGTAAGAAACGGGATCGGAATAAGAGTCAAAGATTCTTTTAAATGTCATTTCGTCCTTTGGAACGGCATAATCGTCAATATTTATTCGCGTCGACCCATTTCGGTTAGCAAGATTGGCCTGTATTTGGACTAGTGACGAACGGAGCGCCACAACAGGAATGAGGGTTTCCAGACGTCCGGCTTTGGATGGGTCAGCCCCGGTTGATTCTGGCAAGTTGCTGGCATGGACAGGTAAAGTACCAGTGGAAAGTACAATGGTCAACAACGACGTTGGAACGGCACCCTGAAGGAACTTTCGTCGACCCTCGGAGAACTCTGGTTTCTGTCTCTGGCATATCTTGTCGCTTTGGTGGATCCGGTTCCAATTAGTAGAATATGCCCAAGCGAACGTAGGGATGATGAAGGCGACAAGGATACTGTACTTGTATGCTTGCAACATCATGCCAAAGTTCCATTTCCAATATAGGGTTACAAAAAGTACGGAGTACGGATCCTCGACTTTCCTATGCTTGGCAACTACAGTCGACTGGGTCGAAACCACAGGCGACCCCAATAATAGTTGTGTCAAAACATAAAACGGCTCACCGCTATGGATTAACCAGATCAACAGCTATTCCTATCTCCCGATAGGCACTGGGAGTCTTTCAGCAAGAGACTTTGCTGCTTGGTTGTCATATTCCAGAGTTTCACAGAACTATGTATGTATTCGTGACAATGGCAATAGCTAACTGTAAAGCACAATATATTCCCTTCCGATACTTTAAGTGGTAATTGCTAAAAAGGGGATTAAAGCAGCGACCTTTGTCGATTAAAATTATGATGAAAAGACTGAACAATCAAGCAAAAGCGCTGGGAAAGGTACCTAGCAGATTATTCCGTGCTCTTCTTAATGAAGAACTAAAATCCATCATCATCGTCATCATCATCATGAGATTTTACTTGCCACCAAGATCTTCGTCCATTCCAGCCTCATCGGCAGAAGGATCGGGATTGTATTCTATGGCCACTTCATAGCCGTCAATATCCTCCCACAGTCGCTCCTTCAAGTACATTTCCAATACCTCCATTTCATCTTTGGCTTGCTCAATGAGTTCTTCCACTTGACCACATTGACACAATTCTTCCACCATGTCAGGATCATCGGGATATTCTTGGGCTACCTTGATTCGGTACTTGGCCATTTTTTCAACGTCTGCTCGGTATTGTGCCGTTTCCGGCAAATCGCTAGCCGCCATGCGATCAAGAAGGGCCTGACAATGCTTCACCAGGTTGGACACACCATCGGGATCGACAGGCAAACCAACCTTGTGTGAAACAACAACAACCATAGAGAACACTCGTTAGAGCTTTATTATCAAAGAAAGAATGCGAGAAACACAAAACAATACAAATTGTGACCTTACAATTCCTGTCGATGTCTTCCATTTGCCGTAACCTGGCACGATGGCCTCCGTCGAGAAAACAGCAACAGTAGCCCTTCTGACTGGCAGCGCCCTTTTCACGGCAACTTGAGCAAATCGGGAAAACATTGGAGTACTGCAGCGGTTGGAAAGCCAATAAAGTGTTTATCCGTCTGTTGCAATGGTGAAACCTCACATGTGTGTAGATTTGCTGCATGGCTTACAGGTACCTGGTACTATACATATGGTTCTGTGTGTACCGCATAGCTACTCAAAAATTCGCATTTTTCATTTTTCGCTTTCCGGTAATACTACGTTAGTACCAGGTACTAGGTACTAGAAAAGGTCAAAATGTAGAGTTGTATTATGCAAGAAGTAGAGACTTGGCGAAGACCTGTATTAGTCTTCTAGGTACCCGAACCAGGTTGAAAAATTAATACACCACAAGGCCGAGCATGAAGTTGCTGCTTAGTCTTCCTTTACTAGACCTGATCTTGACCGTGGCAAACCAATGGCAGAGAAAGTGTTGTTGACAGTGCTGCTGCGTGAATGAGATGGCGTGCCCACAGCAGGCATTTCCAACTGGTAAGAGCCGTTGGAAACAAGTTCGGACTGTTCAATGTCCAAGATGGCATTGTCCGGACTAACCGCCGAAACGCCAGTCAGACAATTTAGGGAAATGTTACAATCCACAATTTTTGCATGTCCCTGTTCCAAATACACTCCAGAGTGACCCCTAGCGATCCCACGTCGATGAGTGTTATTACCATTACCATTTCGCACGACATCCGTTCGTTCGATGTAGGCTCGGCTGTCTGCACCACCTACATAAATTCCAGTGGCGGCGCAATCATGCACATAACAGTTCCTCACTGTCATACGTCCGCCGTCAATGTTCACAATTCCTCGGCCCGTGGCGGAACTAATTGCAACATGTTCAAGTATGGCTTTAGGTCCTGTGAAGAGGAGCATAGACTGTTCATTGAAGATGTTTGAGGGTTGAATTTGCACTGCAGCATTGCCGTTCCAAATGTCTGTAGGTGCGGTGGGGGGGAGGTTGGTTAGGACTGAAGTCATCGCTGGCATAGAATTCGAGAGATAGCGAGGCTACTCACCACTACCATGGCTGACGTGCTTTAGTTCCAAGTTCCTTAGTATGGCAGTTCCCTGTCGGATGCTAATAATGGGTTCGTTGTATTTGCGGGTACGTAAAACCAATGTCGCCCGCTTTGTGTCAAAGTCGACAAGAGGCTTCGCGCCATTATTTGAGTTGAACATAGAGGGATCAAACATTTCCACACCAGACAATTCATCATCATGATGCACGACGTCAATGGTTCGGCATGATAGGATATTTCGAAGTGACTGCGAAGACTTGCGCTTACGTGCTGGAGCGGGCTGGAAGGGGACCGCCGTTTGGTCGATTGGGAGAAACGAATCAGGCATCATCATTGTCTCAATTTCTACTCGTACATATCGAGGTGCTTCAACAACGATGGGCTCTCGGAGAACGTAACGTCCGGGACGAAGGAGCACGCGAATTGAGTGAGTTTGCTCCATGTCCTGGCTTCTGACCACGGATAGAGCCCCATGTACCGTCGCAAAGTCAACTGGTACGCATGGCGTGAATTTGTAAAAGTCTCGCCATGATTCGGGTACTTCGTCGCCCTCTTTCCACTGAATCAAGAAGTCCGATATGTTAGATACGTCAATCCAAAAGCCTTTCGCACTTCTTTTTCCAGTTCAGACCTACCTTGTACAATTCTTCGCACAAAGATTTCCAAGTAGACTCTTGGTCCATGACTTGTTTCCAGAATTTGGAGGTCTGGGACAAAGCGGCTGCTGTTTGCGGCCCGGCAAAGGCCAGAACTCGAGGAATCAAATCATGGGGGCAATCACTTTGAAGCCAGTCCATCAAACCTAAAGTGGAAGATGTGCAATGTGGAGGCAACTGCCGGCGCCGTTGGTTCCGCAAGAAAGAGGTTTGGCGGGCCGGTGGTCCGGTACTTGTTGCAGTCGCTGTCGTCAAAGTTGTGCAATCACTACCGATAGGGAAACTGTTGCTGGCATCCAGCGGTCCTTTCCTCATTGCGAACTTTCTCAACAAGAACGACCGGAAGCTCTTTTGTTCTCCAGTATGTGTTGGGCGCGATTGACCTGCAGTTGCAGAGGCACGGAGTGTGGTGGACATCTTGACTAGGTTTTTGTTGAGAAAGAAATGTTTCGAATGAAATGTGAACACGCGTCGGTGAATTTTTGAATAAGTTTTGAGTTTTTCAAGGAGATTCTGATGGAAACTGGAAGCAACTCCGAGAGGTTGACTCCAAGATTGAATCTTTGACAGTTAGTCGACAACGATGGTAGCAGTCGGGTCGCTGAAGTTCTTATCAAACTTGTTTCTTCCTTGCTTTTGGTGTTGTGGTAGCAAAGTGGAGACTTGGACGCAACGAACAAGGCACGCAAAGCAGATGTGCTGCCAAGAGTTCTACAGGTAGCACTCTCCGGAACAAAGCATCAAGCGGAGCGTGCATTTGACACAGGATAGTGGGAAACGAACAATGAAAGAAATAGGACCCGTAGATCGCTTTCGCCGTTCACAGAACATTTAAATTATTCAGCCACGAAAATCGCATGCTCGTGAAAATCTTTGATGTGACGTCATATGAGATAATACTGTACCGTTGATGACGTATCACTTGTGATCTCCTATTGCTCCCGCGACCACCGCCTTTGATTGGCTGGCGGATTCATTGGAAAGAAGAAAGGTCGCCTCGACGCGAATGCGATACGTGTATATCAACCAGGTAGCAGGTACAGTACCAGGTACGATGGCCTGGTATGAATATTCGTATATCGGGAATTTTACGTTAGTTACAAGTACCGGTGGTACTTGCGAGCTTGCGGGTCAGCAAAGGACCTCTCCCGATTGTCGATTGTTCGAGATGGGTTGAAGGGATTCTTGACAGCCATGTACTCTATCGGGAAGTTTCAACATAGACCAGGTAGCGGGCGAGTTGACATTGTCGATGATAGTATGAGATGTTTCTAGGGAAGCTAAGGTTGAAACCATTACTTGTTGACTGTAAAACCATAGCGATTATAATAGAGAATACGGTACTGGAAAATTACATTGCAGCGCTCCCACAGATGGAGCGCCGACTATAGCGTGGGACAACCCGTTATACCTTTGCCGTGCATTTGAGGTGGAACATGGCAGTCATGCGCATCTTCATCAGAAGATCAGAGGCATTCTGAGAAGGTGATCGGATGACAGGTGCGGGAGGGTCGATGTTGCTTTTTCGTGACTTCTTTGTCTTTTTGCTTTTTGAGGATTTGCTTTTGACCTTGTCAGTCTTGGACAGGCTCATCACAAAGTTTTCCTTGACTGAGTCTACGGAAACAAGCTTTTCCGTCTTGCTCTTCGAGTCAAGGCGTTTGTTCGAACTTTTCATGGTCACTCGCTTCTTGCCTGGACTGAAGACACCCTTGCGGGGATTCGCTGCAACAAGGTCGCAAGTGCTAGAATGTTGCGAACTCACACTCATCTCTTCGCAGGATTCCCAAGCGAGCTTTGCGTCTTTCTCGTCTTGTACGGCGAGTTGACGCGCAATCACGGCACTCTCGGCAGTGGCCTTGGCGCTGATTTCAGCAATAAGACCAAAGTCATCAGAGTTGACGGCCCATTGGCGGTCTTGCTCGTCCATGACTCCATTCACAACTGTTGCGATCTTTTCGTCAAGCTCTTTACCACCCTTGACTGTCCAGCATTCAAGTCCTCGATAGGTCATGTCACCTTTCGGAAGCTTGCCGGCCTCGAGTCTTGCAACCATTTTATCCTTGGATTGGATCATTCTCTCCTTTTCTTCTGCATTGTACCAACTCCTTCGGATTTCTTTCTCAGTGTAATCTTCTCGGTTCATAATCTCGTGGTATTCCGGTTCATCAGAAAAGGTCACGGCGCGTTGAGGTCCACTGCTGGGACTCGAGCATGCACCAGAATCGTTCTCATCCACGTCAAAGTCAAAGTCAGCATCTTCAAGGATACGAGTAGCTTCGTCAATGATGTTATTGATAAAGTGGTCCTCGTGGCTAATGCTTGTGGTGTGTTTCATTACATTCATGAGGGGAGCCATTGTAAACAAGATCAACGACAACGAGCGGTTTGTTTTTAGCGAAGTAAATTTTTGTGGGACGGTTGGCAAGATCACAGCGGGAAAAACAACATTAAACGAACTGCGGGCTTTCTGCCGCATGCACTTTTCGGAATCGATGGACTTTTACTGGAAAATAGTTTAGGACTTGTGATCGTGGGTTCATAATTATATTCACGAGTTATGGTTAAAGGCCGGGTGCTTCCTGGTTTCCATTAATCGAAATCTATCGCTTACTTATGAAAGATCTGGGATAATTGTTTGGAGGCTTATCATTATCATGTTCCGGGTGGCAATAATGTTTGGTCCCATTAGTGAAAGAAAAGCATTGATGAATTCGATTCATTAAGGATCGGGATTTGGACTTCAAACTTAATGGAACCACCAGAAACGTTTATGGCCAGATTTATTGCATGAAATCCAGGAACTAGGCATGGAAAGAGCATGATAGTTTCCCGTCTCCCTGGATATGCGCGGCCTATAAACGCTCTCACACGAATACTTATTGCATGGCGCGTAAGTGGGTATGGCTGTGTTGGTAAATTTCGTGCATTCCCTTTCCAGTGAATTGTACGACTACACCTGGTACCTGGTACATGGTAGTAGGGCACAAAGGAGGATGTACCAAGTACCGAATGGAACAGGTATGTACCTGGGTCAACGAGGCCATCGAACTAGCGTGCTCTCGGAGTTTTCTCTTCACAATCACAATAAGTCAAGGATTCATTATTATTTATGGATGACATGAAAATAGGAATCAAGTCTAAATTCGTTCTCACACGGGCCGTGTGTCACGTTGATTTCCCGGAAATTTCCGAACCCTAGTGATGTTTTGTTTTTGTCAATTGAATACTGCTCATAGGGGTCATTGTTTTGAGGATCCTTGACTTATCACTTGTCACAATGCAGTCATGGTCTATAATGAAACATGTCAGCAAACCATATTTTATTACGAGTACCCAGTACCCAGGTAGATGGTAAAGAGGTTTCCCCAGGTCATTCTGAGACCAACTCGTGACACAAGGAGAAGGATATGTGGTGAAACGTGATCATCAATCATCATGTCAGTAGTTTTATATATGTTGTTTTTGTTGTTGCTACGACCTACTACCGGTAATTTTATGATCTTATTTGTGTTGTTGCTTCCCCTTTGGAAGCGACGAAACATGGAGACATGATGGAATGAGCCACTTGATATGATTGGTGAAAGCAAGGAGGTAATCCTCGGTGAAAGAACTCGTACTAGTCTCTACCGTAGTACACGCTAGTATGATGATCCCTGACGTCAACAATACAAGAATGAACGACGGCCGTTGAAGGCCTGGCTGCCTGGTGCCATCGTCTTTTGATGTTCTTGCTGCTTGTCCTGTGTTTTGGAAGTAGTGCTAGTACATGGTGGCACTCACTCACTGTCAACTCCAAAGTCAGCCACGACGGTGAGTAGACCGAAAATGATCAATTAGACTCTATTAGTACCAAATGGTAGGTATATTAATAAGTATTACTGGTAGTATCAAGAAGTATTAACGTAGCTCCAACATCCTTCCCCAACGGTCCGAGGCCAGACTATGAAAATCCTCTTGTTTTGTTGAAAAAAATGCGGCCATGGACAAAGCCTCCTTCTGGACCACGCATTTCCCCTCAACGTTGGTTCGGCACCACTACTACGGGTAGTCCAAGATTGCAAAAGATTGAAATAATAATACTATCAACAACAACAAAGAATGTCACGCCCTTCGATGAACTACAATGCTGCCGCTGGCTTGGGAGGTATGCTCAAAGATGGCCATGAACACTACTTTGATGATAGTGAGGGTGGTGCTGTCGTGGCTCGCAGTATCGCCGCTGCCTGTGAACTTTCTCGCATGTTGTGTTCGAGTATGGGACCACAAGGACGATGCAAATTGGTGGTGAATCATCTCGAAAAAATGATGGTCACCTCGGATTGTGCCGCCATTCTCAGTGAAGTGGGGGTGGAGCATCCCGCTGCCAAACTCTTGGAAAAGGCTGTGCATCAACAAGAACAAGAATGTGGTGATGCGACGAATTTGACACTTATGTTTGCAGGAGAACTCTTGACGAATACACTAGAACTCATGAGGACCATGGGATGGAAACATTCCAAGGATATTTTGGAGGGATATCACTTGGCATCGCAAAAGCTACTCAATGATTTATTGCCTGATCATTGTGTCGTTCAAACGATTGGACATCCTGCCAAGGATCTACAAGGCCTTCAGACAGTTCTCAAGCCCGTTCTTGGTTCTAAACAATATGGGACTCAGGACAAGTTGAGTGAGTTGGTCGCTCAAGCATGTCAAATAGTATTGCAAGATGGTTTTGTGTTGCAACCGGAATCCATTCGAACAGTCAAAATTTTGGGAGGCCATTTGGGTCAATCCGTTTGTATCAATGGTTTTGTCGCACAACGTGGGGTGGAAACTACCAAAACAGAATGCAAGAATGCCAAGATTGGAGTCTTTGCGACAGGAATTGAGGCAAGTGGAACCGAAGCAAAAGGAACTGTCCTGATGAAGACTGCGGATGACTTGAAGAACTACAACAAAACAGAAGAGGCGAAAATGGAAGAGATCGTTCAAGGTATTGCTGAAAGCGGTGTACAAGTTGTTGTGACGGGAGGCAATATTTCGGACATGGCTCTGCATTTCATTGAAAAGTATGGACTTGTGGCATTGAAGGTGGGAAGTAAGTGGGAACTTCGACGTCTCTGTCAAGCGACGGGAGCAACTGCCCTAGTACGTCTCGGCGCACCAACTCCCGACGAAATGGGAATCGCTGATGTCAAGCAGCAAGCGGTAGGCGGCAAAACAGTCACTGTGTTTGAAAATGACGAAAAGAGTAAAATCGCAACATTGGTCTTGCGTGCCTCTACTAACTCGGTTCTAAATGATCTCGAGCGCGCCGTCGATGATGGTGTGCATGCAGTGCAGATGGCATGTAAGGATGGTCGTCTTGTCTATGGTGGTGGTTGTGCGGAAATCGAATGCGCGGTCCAACTCGAGCAATTTGCGGACTTGCATCCAGGATTGGAGCAGTACGCCATCCGGGCGTTTGCCAAGTCCTTGGAATGTGTAGCTCGTGTATTGGCGGAAAATGCCGGTTGGGAAGCGCTACAAGTTCTTGCGGATCTCCGAGCCGCTCATGTTACTGGAAAGGTGGATATGGGGGTTGATGTTGAAGTAGAACCCGGTGTCACGAGCATGAAGGATGCCAAAATTTACGATCTGATGGCTGTGAAAAAGTCAGCTCTGAAACTTGCCATTGAAGCCGCAACCACTGTCCTTAAGGTGGATCAAATTATCATGTCCAAGCAAGCTGGTGGGCCCAAAATGCCAGGGCAGTAAATCCAATATCCTAATCAAAGAAAGTTACAGTGATCTTGCATTCTGTTGTTGAAGTTGTTCGAGAATTCCTGTGGCTAATTCCTTCCAGGGATTGTAGTTTTCTCTCCAGACACCATCAGGATCAAATACTTTGCTGGGAAGAGGAAGTGTGGACAAGAGATTCAAATCAAAGTACAGTCTTTCTTCCGACTCGGTCAACATGTATTCGACACTTCCACAGTGAGCATCGGGGACGGACGGGAGAAGCTGTTGCTCCAATTCCAGTCTGACATTTTCTGGAATGACACAAGCTTCCAAAGAGGGTGAATGGGTATTCCGGGAACACGTGGATCCAGCACAAGCTCCTGTGAATTGATCGTTCTCATTAGTAGCATCGGCCGGCAAGATCCGTTGGACGGCACACTGAACTTGGCCATTTAGGAACCAAACTCGATATATTTTTCCATCCTTGGGAGTCACATACTGTTGCAGTAAGACAATGCCATCGTCAAAACATGGTAAAGTCTCAGACTGTGAAGTCAGTTTGGTGATGCCAGCACCAAATCCACCAGAATTGGGTTTGACCAATAGCTCTAGATTCTCGTTGGGTTCTCCCCCAAAGAACAAGTCGTCGTTCTCCAGAAAAGTAGTGGTCACGTTCGCGGTCGCTGGATCTTCCAGAGTGTGATAGTAAAATTTCGTCGGCGGAGACTGCAATCCAGCTTGGTGAAACAAGACATGATGACACCATTTGCTTCCACAGTGACTGTAGGCAGTAGGACCATTGATGATGGGGATTCCACAGGCTCTAGCGGCCGTGAGAATCGATAGACATAATTTGAAGAGCGCTGGTGGTGCGGCGTCGGAAACTCGATTGACAATCCCTGCCATGTTGGAAAATAGCGATGGAGTAGAAACGGACCAGCCTTCCCCGATCCATCGCTCCAAGGACCGCACCTCGACTGTCAGAGTGGTGGAGTCACTCGTGCCGTTCTTTTCGGTGACATGGCCGGTCTCGCCATCAACGACAAGGTCGTTCAATTCTTCGACAAGTCGTCGGATCCAAAGGCCTTCCTTGTGCTGTTCCAAGGTTAGAATCACAATAGAACCTGACAAAGTCATCCTTCCAAGTCACTTTTTGGATCACACTACTTCTACCGGTACATGTACAAGTACTGTCATCAGAAGATTGACTCCGGTACCCTGGATTTGTTACGGTCGCACCAGTCGAAAATGGATTACGAAAGCTCGGCTTGCAACTTGCGACAGTCAAAGGTTGAGGCAACTCTTGACAGTGCTCTTGATGGATATATAATGTTATTATTAGCTACAGATGGCAAGTCCCATAATCTTGAACATGGTGCCACCACTTAACGATGCTTCGATCCGTATCGTGTTACCTGGTTCTATGGATTCGCTCAATGGCATTTCCTCAGTATACATTTCACTTGTTTGCTTATTGTGAATCCCTGATATTGAAATTTCGTGCAACATTTGATCTTTCGATGCTGTTGCTGCTATAGTGGAAGTCTTTGATATCCGCAAACGCAATTGACTCCCTTGCCACTTTTCTCCATACGACTTCATGTAAAACAATGTTACGGAACGAATCGTTTGAGGAAATTTAAACTCGAGAATCATAGTGGCAGTGGTTTTTGTCCGATGGTCAATGGTTGGTGTGAATCCAAGTTTACCCCCATCATTACCAAGATCCCAGCCATCCCATGTGGTTGCTTGGTCGCGAAAATATTCTTGGATCCATGTTTGATTGTTTTGTTGCAAGGAAAGTCCACTCACCCATGAAAATGGACATTTCACAAAATTGTCGTCGGGGGCACCGTCCGGTTTTCCAAAACTGCAAGAACTCGAGTTGACCTCGGCCTTTTTCCACAGACGTGATACATCTTCAATAAGTAAATCTTTGGTCAAGACGGGTGGAAGTCCCTGGGGATATTGTTGAGGTTTGTTGGCAGCCTGTACCACATCTTGCTTGAGGGGTGGTAATCCCAAATAACCAACCCTGTATTCGTGGATATTGTAATTCGTCGGAGGTGGAGAAGTACTGCAATAGGTGGTGACCAAATATAAGAGGTTGTAGGCAATGATCCACGTCGAGGCAATGTGCATGCCCATGCCCGGATGAATTTCTCGTTCAAATTTTCCCGTTTCCCACCAATTGGCCGACAACCATGCTTCGCGAGTATCACCATAGACTAGTTGTCGCACGACATCAGCATAGGAAATACTTGTAAATCCATAATAATTGGCAAGGACTTGGACGCCTTGTGACAATTCCGTCGTTTCCCAAATGGTCCGCTGTTCATTTCCCAAATAGTCGTCGAAATGAAGTAATAGAGGAGGTGGATGATCTGGATCGCATGTTTGTAGTACATGTCGAACATAGTCTTGGGTCATTTCAAAGACTTTATCACGAAGTGTGACATTGGAAGTCTGAGCTTCCAAGATGGTAAGAATGTGCATGTCATTGGTCGAATAGGCATTCAAGACAATATCTGGATTCCGTGCCTCGGCAGGAATCAAATCATATTGCCAAATGACATAGCCGGTAGCCGTATTGGTTCCTCCCATGGCAACCTTGGTAACCTGAACCAACTCACCCTTGGCGTAAGAATTCAAAAACTCTTCCAGTCGATTACTCCAGGTACAATCACGTTTCGGTAAACGAAAACTCAGTCCCAATTCGGTCATTAACTTGCGACAATTGGTACCCACCAACAAGGAACCACCCATGACTAGAATTTTTAATGGTCGGGGAGGCGATGCTACCTTGTTTCGTTCTCCTTTGGCAAGTTGAAGATATTCGTATCGTTCCCAAGTTATATTCATGGCCCGTTCCAACGAGTCCCATTCATGAGGTAGGGACTTGGTTGATCTAGGTAAGCGCGGGGTTATGAGTTGTAATAGTTGTGTTGTAAAATCATGAAATTTGAAATGAATATCATTCGGGAGTTTGGTCGCTCGTAGTATCGATAAAATATTCTGATTCCACAGGGCCAACGCATGGGGGGTAGGATATGCCAAATGTTGACAGACCGGATGAGAATTTGGATTTTCCATAGGTCTTGGATGATGTTCATTTTCTGGTTGAGAATCAGCCTGACAACCTTCTTGTTCCAACGTATGAACTCGATTAATGACTGCTGCATGTTTTGTTTCCAAATCGGACAACTTGGTTTGCCAGGTATGGATTTCCTGTTCTGCTTTTCGTAGTTCGGCCACTAGGTGTTCATTTTGTTGCTGTTGGCTCCCTTGTGTATTGTCCACGACGACATGATGATGAAATCCAGATAGATTAATGCCACTATAGAGTCCCACCAAAAGAGCAAGGAAGATATACAAAACATTGGTCGAAGCAACGGGGGATGTCACCCCCATGATTCCCGTTCACAACCGGCGTGTGCGACAATCACAATGGTCAACCACCACAGTTATCTTTTAAAGGTACGAATGATGCAAATCTGAAATACAAGGTACCATCCGTATTGACAATGCATCATAGTGATCTTTTGTCGCGTGTACCGCATTATCGTGAATCGTGATGGGAATAGCCATGCAAAACGACCCACTGGACTCAAGGGGACCCACCGCCTACCGATCAGTTTCTATTTCAACCGTTTCACCTTGCATCATATACTACCGGTAGTATATGTGATACGCCTTCTATTGCAAAAATTGAGGTGTAGTTCATTCATTATCTTCTGACCTATCCGAACTTTGCCTGACAGATAGAAATTGGCCCAGGTTCTAACATTGTAAAATGCACACAAAACAAATGTACTAACTGTAAAGTATCGTTATTCCATTCCCACAAAATCATTGATGTTTCGTCGTCCTCGGCGTTATTGCGGATCCATACAAAAGGGTTTTGATGCCACCATTGAGTTGCTCTTTAATCATGAGCATCAGAGCCGCGGAAAAGACCCCCCGAGTCAATTCGGGTCCCAATCCTTGATAGAGTCCCGCCACTCCATCCGTTTGATACATTTCTTTTAAAAGTCCCATGATGCTTGTATCATTGACGGGTACTGCTGCATCGGCATTGGTAGTCGTTTTCTTGCGAGATTGCATGACGACCTTGGCACGAACAAACGGAAAGACGGCCACGGTGGAAACGGTCCGAGCGACCATGCCCAACAAAAAAGCCTCGGCGGCGCTGAGGGATTTCTGCTTTCGTGATTGCAGCACCATTTGCTTGACTTGCTCAAATACCGTGTATTGCAGAGCCGGTTTGAAACACAGGACGTAATAGGCTTGGATGCCCTTGTACATGTTTCCTTCCTTTAGAATGGTAAGCATGAGTTGCATGGCATTTTGCTTTTGAGATGTTTGAATGGCTGTTGTCAGACAATCTATGGGCATGGTAATAGGAAGATGAGCCCATTCTGCTAGACATCCCAAGAACAAATTGGTCGATGCCGACATTGGAGTCGTCGAGGTATTCTTGCTAAAAAGTGGCTTCAAGGTAGAGTGGAATTGCTTGAGCGTGGTGTACGCAAAAAAGTAAAAGGCTTTTTCGATGGCCGATTGAAAGGCGGATGTTTCAATCCCATTGATGTACACGGAAAATCCTTCTTTTTCATACAGTCGCTGTGCATATTCGACCATCCCCGCCTTTTTTCTTTCCCCATCTTCAGTCGTCTCATCGCCATCCGCTTGCATCCGCGTCTTGAGTACTTCGAGCGGATACAAAATGGAAGCGGACACGGCGCCACCGACAGAAGCCGATATGACTTCCGAGAGAATCGTATCTTCATGTTGTTGAGTCATTTTTGGATAATTCTCAACAGGAATAATGTGAAATGCGATCAAGTGTTATTCCTCAATCTCTGCACTCACAGTCAAAATGCGAGTCCTCGTCGAGCATATTGTGCCGGTAGCAAAATTTGCGGCAATGACCTGTATGAACTAAAAGGGGAACTGACCGTGAGACCAGGGGCAAAATTTGGGGATGCCTGCGTCGCTATCTCCGACGATTCCACCGTGCAAAACATAGTATCGTGCTTCCCACGTTAGTAATTCTTTGATAGTACTGTTTTATTTTAGATATTTTAATTGTGACATTTATGACATGAGGATGATTTGATGCGTAATAAAGCGCCGTCTCAAATCAAGACGGAACTTGGTGCAACCGCTATTTTTAAAAGAAGGAGCAAGTCCAGGCAGGAGACTTTTAGGAGCCAGCACAACGGAGGGGGTCCTCCGTCTGGACGACACATGTGCAACCTTGACCATCCACGCAGCAGTGACTGCAGCAAGGGCAGGATATTTGATCGCAATCCGCGTAAGAAACGGGATTTGTCACGGAAAAGATGGCACACAAGGCGTCAGGGACGGAACCGGTCAAGTCGTTGGAGTCTATTCGAAAGACTCGAAGGTCACTCAGGGCTGCAATTTCAAATGGTAATTGTCCTGCCAAAAAGTTATCGTTCACTCGAAATTGGCCTGAAGACATAAAACAAAACACGATAAGGCCATGTACATTCATAAAACATTTATGATTCATTGTCAGACTGTGCAACTTACGCAAGGGTGTTAACAATCCCAATTCACTGGGCACCGAACCAATCAGTTGGTTTCCCGATACATCCAGGCTTTCACGGAGTCCAGTTAGACGTCCGAATTCCGTCGGGATTCTAAAGCCAAATTGATTGTTCGCTAAGAATAGCCCCTCGAGGTTGACAAGCAAGCCAAGCTCTGTGTGAATGGTTCCAGTGATGTTGTTGTTGGATAGCGATAAACTCTGCAGGTTTGACAAGGCGCTAATCTCGCGAGGAAGGGATGTCAATTGATTGTCATCCAAATCGAGACTTGCCAAACGAGTCAAACTAGAGATCGCAGAAGGAATAGATCCGGACAACCGATTGTTTTCCAGGAGAAGGCTGGTCAATTGCGTGAGTGATCCCAACTGACTTGGAAGAGTTCCATTCAATGCGTTGTCTCCCATATCCAAGGACTCTAAATTATCTAAGGCCACTAGGACATCGATCGGGATTTCACCAGTGAGGGAGTTGCCATTCAAATCAAGGCTCCCTACCGACGCCATCGTTCGATACGCCGAGGGAATGTTGCCAGATATACCATTCCCTCGTAGAATCAACTCTCTCATTTGCGTCAAGAACCCAAGCTCTGTCGGAAGGGCTCCAGAAAGGGAAGCCGTCGAGGAAACTCCTCTGATGTCGATGCGCTGAAGGCTACTGGAAAGCAGCCCCAACTCATGGGGAAGACTTCCTTGAACATTGTTTGTTCCCAAAACCAAATTGGCAAACAGACGGTTGCTGTCACACGATGGACCTCCAGCAGCATACCACGTGCACTCATCAAGATTGCTCATCCAATTTTTATTTTCGGTCCACAGGTCGCCTTTCGTAGACAAGTAGAACACAGCAAGGACCCATCGAGTGACCTTCTTTTGATTGTCATAGAACTGCAGATTGGTGTTGTTACCCAACCAATCAAGTGCTAGAGATTGGACTGATGCAGGGTCATCAAAATCCGCTGGCGGGGTTGTAGGAATAGATGATGTGATTATAAGGCTGCGCAGGTCTTGAGTCGGAATAGCCGTCGGAACTGAAAAAGAAGGTCGTAACGTAGGCTGCGTTACTGGAGAACCGCCTGGGGCTAACGTCGGTACCCCAGCGGTCGGTGGGCCACCGGGAGCCGGCGTCGACCCGTTATCGTTCAGGTTCAAGACCCCAATTCCTATACCAATACCTCCACCAATACCTATCAGTATCAACAGACACATAAGTAGAACACAGCCGCATCGTCGTCGATTTCGCTTCTCTAATGTTGCGTAAGGTGGTGCATGGGAACGTACAATCTTGGTTTTCTTCGGCTTGGGTTTTGGCTTTGGTTTCGGCTGGGGCTTCTCTTTGGGGGGTTTCTCAGGTTTTGCTTTGATCTTTTCTGGTGTTTTCATGTCCTTAGTCTCGACTGGCGTGACTTGGGCTTCAATATCAGCCAATTCTACCTCCTTTTCTGGAGCTTTCTTCGAACCGAAAAACCCGAAACCCTTCTTCTCCTTCTTTGTGTCCGGCGCTGGTGGAGGAACGTCGTCAGATCCTAGGCTCGCTCCTATATCGACTGATTGTGTCGATGGATCCCTTCCTTTCTTCATTCGTCTCGACGACGATGATTCGCTGGTTGAGTCGCCTGATGAACTCTCACTTGAACTGTCGCTTTCGCTTGTACTTTCGCTAGAACTATCGCTGGAACTTTCGCTTGAGCTTCCACTTTCGCTGACCCCATCAGAACTCTCCTGTTCTTGTTTTGTGATGTAGTCGAATTCGTCTTTTTTCTTGGCATCTGTCTTTTCTGTAATGTACGAAAACTCTTCGGAGGAAGTGGTCGCAGCCTTGGACGGAGGCTCACTACTAGCTTCCTCACTGTCATCACTATCAGATACCACAGTTTCAGCCACTATTGGGACGACTACCGTTGTTTTGTCTCTCTTCGACTTCTTCTTGTCTTTCTTGGACTTGCCTTTCTCAGCGCTGCTAACGCTCCCAGCGCTTCTGGTACTTGAAGGCTCCTTTTTATCGTTCGCAGTAGCTTCAACAACTGCCGCCTTCTCGACAGACTCTGCCTTGGTCGTTTCTATCTCTTTCTCAGCGTCTCTCGCAATCGATTCCAAAAGACTTTCGGCATCAAACGAACTATCGTCACCTGTGGAGGCACTGGCACTTCCTGCATCCTCATCAAACACTGGTGTCGCCTTCTTCTTATCCGGCGATGGAGGCGGTGCCGATTTCATTGCAGCAGTTTCTGCCCCTACCAGTAGCTCATTGAGCTTGCTATCTTGAGGAGCAAGTGCTTCGTCGGCTGCTTCCGAATCATCATCTCCATCTCCCAACAGCGTCGCTTTAACATTATCACCTTCAGTTGTAGACTCCAAAGTACTATTATTAGTACTGTCGGACTCGCTGCTAGAGTCTTCGGAAGTCCCCTCTGACGAGCTTTCAGATGTCCCGTCTCCAGACGTATCTTCGCTACTCGAGGAGTCATCCTCAGTAGTCTCGTCGTCTCCCGAACTTGAGTCTGAGTCTGAGGTTTGTTCAGAACTGTCGCCAGTTTCCTTAGACTCACTCTCGTCACTGTCGGAAGTGGCAGCAGACGAGTCTTCAGTTGTTTCGTCCTCAGAACTAGATGAGTCGTCGGTGGTTTCCTCTGCTCTAGACGAGTCTTCGGTGGTTTCCTCCGCTCTGGACGAACTTTCGGTGGTCTCCTCGTTCTTGGAAGAATCTTCCGTGGTTTCCTCCGCTTCTGACGATTCGTCATCTGAAGTCTTCTCGCTAGTTTCGCCAGTTGACTCCTCGCCTTCACCGCTTTCATCTTCAGACGCTTCCGAGGAATCCTCAGTCGTTCCATCAGCTTCCGAGGATTCCTCTTCAGATCCTGATTCACTCTCTTTTGTCTCTTCCTCATCGTCAGATCCTGATTCACTCTCCTTAGTCTCTTCGTCCTCGGAACCTGATTCACTCTCCTTGGTTTCCTCATCTTCTGAACCTGATTCACTCTCTTTTGTTTCCTCATCTTCTGAACCAGATTCACTATCTTTGTCTCTTCGTCGTCAGATCCTGATTCACTCTCCTTAGTCTCTTCGTCCTCGGAACCTGATTCACTCTCCTTGGTCTCCTCATCTTCAGAGCCTGAAGTGGCACTCTCTTTCGATTCTTCTTCCGATTCCTCTTCTGATTTCTCAGATTCTTCCTCTTCCGATTCTTCTTCCTCGGAGGCAGAAGCCGATCCAGATCCAGATCCGGATTCTTCCTCACCCTCTGATGTTTCTGCATCGTCATCATCACTGGTCTCCTCCGTCCCGGCACTTTCCGACTCTTCTTCTTCACTTTCTCCTGATTGGGATGTTGCATCATCAGAGTCCGACGTTGCTTCAGATCCACTTTCTTCTTCGCTTTCGTCGTCGCTATCCGACGTAGCGCTCGACTCTTCATCCTTTCGGCGACGCCCCATATTTGATGTGCTCCGGATTTTGCAGTTCCTGGATACTGTGCGAAAATGAATAAACTAAGGAAAGGATCGACAGGGCAGCTCCAAAGCACCAAGTCGTCCAATGCACGTTTCTTATTATCCCTTGTGCTTTGTCACTGTTAGCAGAGGTCGAGCTATGCTTTCCGACCCCAGGATGTTTGGACTATCTTGCTGGGGAATTGGACCAGAAAGCTTCGGGCAAAAACTTGCTTTGTTTACGAGTATTTTGCGCGATTGGATGACCCTCGACGCCAAATTCTTTGCAATCGACCGCCACAATTGGAAAGATATCCCGGCTAAATACCCGTATAGAATGAGTCTTGGACCAACAAAATCTCGATCAACACTTAACCAAGTGAAATTTATGCAAGTCGTGTAAGACACTCATTCGACATCTTTACATAATCTTGCGAAAATCTTCTGGCTAAATTGCAGTTTAGTTTTTATCTGTAATTCTAAATGCAGTGGGTCAACCGTCGCACCTACCCAGTCCAGCGTGCTTTTTGGTACAACTTCCGAATGGTAGGCACACCAAGGTCGAGGTTATCCCGTACGAAGCACGTACTTGTTACAAGTACGCAGGACCGTTCGGCATGCTTCAATGGACATTCGCTTTTGCCCCCAAATGTGTGATGTCATACCACCTGTTACAAAAATCCATACCTGGTACATGGGTGAGGGTAGACACTTGCCTCTATTGTTGGTGATTGTTCTGATCATTCACAATAGATGTCTTCACAATAATTGTGTGTTGTTTGTTTCAATTGCCCACTCCCTGTACTACTTCCGTCAATAAGTGTCATCGCCAACTTTCTTGTTTCACAGAGATATCATCCTCCATTGAATTTCCGATGGAAACCCAGTTGGGCCATGATGCTTGGATATTGATCAAACATTCAAGTACGGCCAGTACTCTCTGCCTGACAGTGAGCCTTGTGTACCTGAATTTGCTTCTTTGTTACATGGAGCCCAAAGCCCGTCGATGTCGTAATTTGATGCCATGTACTACCTGGTGGCGGCGGATGGTGCCCTCTGCATTCAATCCATTTAGATCATTTTCTTAGCAAGCTGTTGTAATCTTGTCGTCTTTGCTGAAACATGCTTTATTACGCTTCCAACCATAGAGTCGCGCTGGTTCTAATTGCGATGTCTCTACGGTACTATTAATTTTATACAGGCATCGCTCACTGAAATTGGGGAACGGACATCTTCAGTCGTACACCCCAATAAAGAAAGCAGTTAAATAACGTTATTACAGTCTAATTAGCTGTCGTTTTTGAACGTGTATCTGTAGCATTTGTTCGCGTTTTGGTTCGCACTTACGTGGCCATTGCCGGTAACGGTTATATGTTTGCCATATAACGCACGTTGAATTGATAATTATTTTAGGGTAGGTAGGTTTACCAGGTACGCGGTACACCTACTCGCAAATTCCTGACTGAGATATAATAGAGCCCCCACATGGTAAACCGAATTCCCGTTTTTACCAGTACTTTCGTGGTCATTTTTTTGCTTGGCGTTTTAATCCTAACTCGATGATGGGAACTTGAGAATGTCAATCACCACCAAGAATAGCATTCTACGTCATGTTGGAACGACCCGTTCGCTGCTCATCTTATTATTATTGATTACATTGAGCATGACATTGAGCATTACAATGAGGTCGTTCGTTGGACTTTTATCAGAGACAAGAGGAGAAGAGGGCCTTTGGTCGTCGTTACCGGTAGCGAGTCGTGCGTCGCACCAGATTGAACCCATGGACAGCACAAGGAACAACTCTGAACAACAAATAGACCAGCTCTACACATTGGTGGTGGTTCGATGCCGTGGGGACATGCTTTGGCTCAATGACGTTCCATCCGATTGGAGGATTGTCGTATACGAGAAATGCCTCAATTATCCAACCACCAATTTCAGCGTCACCACAGCCGTGCGCGGTGGAGCCGAGGAATGCAACGGATACTTTGATTATGTCTATGACTACTACGACAATCTCACCATGACTACCATATTTTTCCATGAAGACGGCCTAATGCCATACACCAAACCAACCCGCGCTCGTCTTATAGAGCTAGGACATGAATGGTACCACACGGGCTTTTACAACTTTTCCGAGGTGGTTGCAGCTACCAAGGAGTTTTTGACTCCTAAACAACCCTTCATACACTTTGGGACAGGAACTCTTCGTGATATCTTTGGAAAGGATTTTTACCATGGTGAATCGCAGAAACTGCTATGGCCCCACATTCGAACCGACCAAACTCCCCTTCCCCCAACCAACATTATCTACAAACCAAGCGCTCACATGGCTGTCAGGAAAGAAGCCATTCTTCAGCGATCTAGGGAGACATATGGTGCTCTCCTGCAGCAAGTACGTTATTCCAAAGATGTCGATGCTTGGAAAGACTCTAGGCGTCTATGTTGCGCTATGGAGCGTATGTGGCATATGTTGTTCGGACAACCAGCAATCCTTCCGAGATCAGCAATGGTATATAATATTCTAAAGGAGAGAACGGAGAAAATCGGGGAAAAATCGTAGTGAAACAAGGGCTTGTTGCGACCATCAATGAAAGATTGCAGGTAGGAAATTCTCCCAACCAACAATCATTGTGATGACGGTGCACTTGGCCCATCTCGATTCCTTCTTCCACTATGCAAGTACTTGCCCGAAACCCCTAGAAGTTTTGTTAAAGAGGACCCTGTGTGGAATGCGAGTCGGGTAAATGCCGCAGTTTGGTCCCGGCTATCTACCGGTAACCTGAGACATTGTGACCAATGGAACTTCCCATTCATCATGGACTTTGGCCTCTTGATTCTGTAACCCACTGCATTCAAGTTTGGGCGCTACCATCAGTGTTCACGACTTGTTCATAATTTGTTGCCTAATTTGTTTGTACACCAGAAATAGGTGCGTTATCGCCTACAGCAAGTCCGTGCGTGTTCCGAAATCTCCGGATGGTACGACATACCGTGTGTTTACATTTATCCCATTCGCACTTTACTTCTCGTTTTACCGGTACTTCGTGGTCATCTTTTTTGGACTGCGTTTTACTTCTATTACAATATGTAATGCGATGGGAACTTGACAGTGAGAATGTCAATCACCATCAAGAATAGCACTCTACGTCATGTTGGAATGACCCGTTCGCTGCTCATCTTGTTGGCAGTGATTACATTGAGCATCACAATGAGGTCGTTCAAGGAACTTTTATTAGCGACAAAAGGAGACGAACTTTGGCCTCTACCGGTAGCGAGTCGTGCGTCGCACCAGATTGAACCCATGGACGGCACAAGGAACAACTTTGAACAACAAACAGACCAGCTCTACACATTGGTGGTAGTACGATGCCGTGGGAACATGCGATGGCTCAATGACGTGCCTTCCGATTGGAGGATAGTAATGTATGAGAAATGCCTCAATTATCCAACCACCACTTTCAGCGTCACCACAGCCGTTCGTGGTGGAGCTGAGGAATGCAACGGATACTTTGATTATATATATGACTACTACGACAATCTCACCATGGCTACTGTATTTTTCCATGAAGACGGCCTAATCCCATACACCAAACCAAACCGCGCTCGTAATGTAGAGCTAGGACGTGCATGGCATCACACGGGCTTTTACAACTTTTCCGAGGTGGTTGCAGCTACCAAAGAGTTTTTGACTCCTAAACAACCCTTCATACACTTTGGGACAGGATCTATTCGCGATATCTTTGGCACGGATGTTTACCATGGTGAATCGCAGAAACTTCTATGGCCCCACATTCGAACCGACCAAACTCCCCTTCCCCCAACCAACATTATCTACAAACCAAGCGCTCACATGGCTGTCAGGAAAGAAGCCATTCTTCAGCGATCAAGAGAAACATATGGTGCTCTCTTGCAACAAGTACGTTATTCCAAAGATGTCCCCGCATGGCAAGACTCCAGGCGTGTATGCTGTGCTATGGAGCGTATGTGGCATATGTTGTTCGGACAACCACCGATCCTTCCGAGATCAGCAATGGTATATAATATTCTAAAGGAGAGAGAGGAGAAAATGAAGGGAAAATGGTAGATGAAAACGGGACTTGTTGTTGCGACCATCAATGACAGATCGCAGGTAGGAAATTCTCCCAACCAGCAATAATTATGATGACGGTGCTCTTGGACCATTCCAATTCCTTCTTTAATGATGCAAGTACTGTGAACGAATCCCCTTGAAGTACGGTTAAGGAGGACCCTGTGCGAAATGCGAGCCAAGTGGTCGGGCAAATACCGCCGTTTGGTATCCGCTATCTTCCAGTGAAGATGTGACCAACAGAACTTCCTGTTCATCATGACTGCGTTTACAGATTTGGGAGCAATGAATGTCATGGATACCAAGAAGACTTTGGCCTCTTGATTCTGTAACCCTCTGTATTCAAGTTCTGGCGCTATCATCAGTTGTTCCCGACTTGTTCATTCTTTGTTTGTCAACACCAGAAATATCTGCTTTATTCCCGCAAGTGGCCTTCGTTTGTTCCACTGCTCGTGCAATTTACTGTTAACGTTACATAACATAGGCTATACATGCCAAGTGGACAACTCCAAAGGAAATGGCGTATAGGCATTAAAAAGTGCATGAACCCTTAAAAAATTTTACGTAGGGCCCACACTTGAAATGTTCCAAAAAAAAATCATATGCTTCTCGATTCTTGATGGGTCCAATATATGCTACTGCCTAGGTCTTTTTTTGTTGTAAAGCACAAAAACTCCTGCGGCGTTCCAATGTAACGACATTGACAAACTTCGCTGTCCACACAACAAGAAGTGCAACAAGGACAATTATCCTCAAACTCGGAACAATCCGCAGAAAACGCTGGATATGTCTGATTGAAGGTATTACAAAGTTCCCATGGTAATGTACCAACCAAATCATTTGATTCCAACCTGAGGGTTGTGATGCGCACGAGAGCGCCCAGTTCCGGTGGGATAGTTCCTGATAACTTGTTATTGTTTAGTTCGAGTACTCTTAGTCGACTCAGGTTACCAAGTTCAGAAGGAAGCTGTCCTGTTAGATAATTGTAAGACAGGTCGATTCGATCTCTCATGTCGACAAGACTGCCAAGTTGGGAAGGTATTGTTCCTGTCAACGCATTCTTCGAAAGCTCAAGAAGGACGAGGCGTCGCATATTGCTAACTTCACTTGGAAGGGTTCCTCTGATCTTGTTTTCGAACAGTGAAAGAGTATCTAAGAATGTGAGACGTCCCAGATCCGTTGGAAACGATGTGAGCATATTGGACGGGGCTTCAAACGACTGAAGTAGTCGAAGATTGCCAAATTCCGAGGGGATAGGCCCTACCAGCATGTTGTTCCCAAGGTCAAGTTTTTGGCATCGTCCCATAGATCCAAGTTCCGACGGTAATGCCCCCATAAGGCGATTGTCGCTGAGATCCAAGAGAGTCAAATTGCTGAATCTACCGAATTCTGTTGGAATGGGCCCACTAAGTTGGTTACTCGAAGCATCAAACTGCTGCAGCATACTCCATTGACCAAGTTCAGTGGGAATCGCCCCGGACAACCGGTTGCCCTTCATTGAGAATATTGTCATCTTTGTGAGCAAACCCAACTCTGAGGGAATCGTGCTTTCAGTAAATGACACAGGACCACCGCCTAGCACCATCCGCTCCAGGGCCTCTGACAAGAGCCCTAGCTCAGGTGGAAGCACCCCATTTACATTATTGTAGTCGAGCTCCAGGCTTTGCAATCGACCTTCTCGATTACACGGTAGAATGGAGCTCCTACTGTACCACTGGCATTCATCAGCATCTGTAAGCCACGAACTGTTCGAGAACCAGCTATCGCCATTGGTGCTGAAATAGAAAGTCGCTAGAGCGTATCGTTGGAGGATGCGATACGTAGGATATTCTGAAAGGTAAGTGTTTCCAAGTAACCATAGGTACGCTTGGTGCTGCGCCGACGTTTGTTCCATGAGAGCTACCCCATCATCGAAAGAGTTTTGTACCAGAAGGGTGAATAGATCAAACTCAGTAGGAACGAGGCTGCCGACGGGGGATGCCGATGGCGCTCCTGACTCAAATGGCAGTTGGACAGTTACAGGGGACGGTTCTGAATTTCCAATGTAACTAAGAACAGCAACAGGCGACTGGGGGTTGACCTCTTCAAGCTCGGTTTGCAATTGGCCCATAGCGATTGAAAGCTCAAGGACCAATTTAAAATCGGACCAAGATTCCTTGGCATCCTGGAGAGTGATCCATGCATACACTTGTTCGCATCTATCACGAGAGTCTGGCTGTGGGCACGATGTCGCTTTGAACCGATTAATGTCCGACGGGAGTATGACGGCTGTAAGCTTTCTTCTCAGCCTTTTTGGTGCCGAAGGGACTTTCAAGATAACAATTTCTAGAAGGCGATTCATGCTTTCGATCAGATCATCTTTGTAGGACTCCTGTGGAATGTCGTCAACAAGACCGTTTCTAACAACAATACCGTAGGTGCTTTCAAAGGAGATGGGGAAATCCGTTGGGCTTGAGCTGGCTGTGGACGTTAGTGAGGCAGAAGGCGATGGCGAGACTTCATTTGGCAAGGTGGATGGTTGAGGCCCAAGTGTTGGTGATATTGTTGGGGAAACAGTGATTTGACTGTGAGACTGTTCTCTGAAGTCACCAGCGAGCGTCAAACCGACAAAAACCCCAACGCAAACAACGACAAATAGGATGATGCAGCAAAATAGCCAACTGGTGGGATATCGCTTCGCTTGATAAGCTTCCTTCTTCTCTTTGCTCTCACATGTTGTTGTGTCTTCATATGTTGATGGCATATTCGATGGATTGAAAGCAACTCTCTCTTCATCTGAATCATGTTTTTCAGTGAACAGCGCCCTTGGTGACGTTTTCGCCGGAGAAAATTGGAAAGGGCCAAGCTCATCATCTTCATGCACTATTGGCGACAGGGCATCGCCACCCGGAGTTCCGGTCGACCCAATCTGTTGAAGCGAACTGTTGACTCCTATTGGCCTACAGTTTTCCTTGTCGGGTGTTAGAGGCGGAGCAAACAATGGTTTGAAAGTGGAACTTTTGCCTCCGAAAAACCGTCGTTTCACTGTGGTTCTGGACAACATACCAGCAAGCCTCTTCCTTCTCTTGGAATTCTTTTGCTTTGTCGGCGCTGTACCTTGGAGCGTTTCTCTATTCAGACTAAATAATGGTGCTCCTTTGGGTTGCAGCCCATCTTTGGAGGTGCCACTCGTTTCGGGAGATATTATCTTGACATCTTGAGGTTGAGTGGGTGGTATGGAGGATGAGAATCGCGGCGGGTCGCTGAGCGTCGCCATGGATACTTGTACAGTCGTGGTGGTGGAGTGTGTGCTTGGAAGTTTTCCATGGTGCAGGCGTTGCCCACTTGCATTGTCACGTTCATCATCGGGAAAAGTCTCTGAATTTTTTTCGATGGATGTATCTACTATTTCAGAGCTTTTGATTTTTTTTGGAGCTTGCGATGTTCTTTTCAATGTTTTGCTTGCTAGGGGTCAAAGGACCCGGGAAGAAGATGCTGTCCAAAGAATCCAACAACTCTTTTGCTCGCAACGAGTCCAGAGAATGGTCGGGTTCCACGGGTTCATGGACTGACTGTGACTCTGTAACTCGGCCTGTGCCAGGGGGTTCTGGTGCGATTTCTCGACGAAGAGTGGGGGGTGACTTTTTCCTGTTTGCAACGTTCTTCAAGGAATGCGCATCTTGTTCCGATCGACGAACTGCCTCTGCCTGTGAAGAAACGAGCTGCAAACTTGAGTGGCTCATGTCTTCCAAATGAGAAATGTTTTCTGACAATTCAGAATGATCGAAGATATGAGATTTCTCAAACGCACTATCTTCCGATGCAGAGGTAGACATCATATCCTCTTGATCAGGATCCCTATTTGAATTCGAATTCGAACCCGAGCCGTCACTTAGGTGATTGTATTGCATGGGGTCTCGGCGCTCACCAGAATTTTGTCGCGGTCGCGACGAAGCGTCCGGACTTGACCGAAATCCAAGTAGTTCCAGCAGCGACTTTGCTGACCTTCCCGAAGAACTGGATGTTTGGGAGAGATTGGACGATCGAACATGACCTTCTGGAGGTGAATTTTCCCCATTGGTGGTGTTGTGGACTCCTGAAGCGACAGTAGGAACCGTTGTTTCTCTCTGCGGTTTCTGATCATGCAAATGCTTTCGGATGGTAGTTGAACGGGACGTTGTCGTCTGTTGAGGATCTTGAATGGCGACAAGGACTGCGGAAGGTGGTGATGTGTTCGACACGGTAGAGGTCTGAGGAAAATTCACTGAGGTAGGTCTTTCCCTCAGGATTTCAACGCCATCAGGAGAAAATGGCGATAGGATTCGGCTGTCGCTGAATGTTGTGGAAGGTGTAGCTGACGGAGTAGAAAAGTGATCGCTAGGTGGGGATCGGTTGGGATCCATTGATGAGAAGCGGGGAATAGGAGATGCACGCGTGATCGGCAACATGTTTCTTTCCGGTGTTGATTCTTGTGAAATGAACGGACTGTATTCATTATTTGGAAATCCTTTTGGGACACTGGCACTGCTTCCACTGGGGGAATCCTTCAATACACTATAGTCGACCAAGGACAATTCTTGTTGCAGTTGACGGCGAATTTCCTCCAAGTCTTCCTCCTCTTGTGTCAAGTCATCATTGTCCTTGTCAGGAGACCACGTAG